>OZ010687.1:16329329-16558823 GCA_963932265.1 Thymelicus lineola | reverse complement strand
CAGTTGATTGATTTATTTATCTTTAGTTATTTTTGGCAAATGATTAGGTTTGTTTAAAGTAAGCAAATCTGTATAGCTCAAATACTGGCGCATAAGAAGCATGCTTTACGTACATCAGTACCATCACTTATGTAATTGCATCGGGAATCCGGGAGCCGGTGGTCTGGGGTCCCGTCGTGATTAATGACAGCTATCGACATAGTTTCTGTACGATTGCGCAGTTGAAGACAATCGTGATTGTAGCCATAGACGTCAACCGTCGATTAAATTTAATTGCGCGCATTAAATGCACCAGAGGCACTTCACCAGCCCCGGGCGGCCGTTTTAGTTGTCTTCATCACACACAACCTTCAAGGTTGTTTGATGCAACAACTCATCAACAATTCATTTTAGACATTAGCGAGGTGATGAAATCATCATAAGTATCATAACGACACGCTTGTATACTCATACTCGTAATGTTGGCAGTATTTAAGGAGCGTTGTTAGCAGACATTAGCAAACCTGTTTGTCTGCACCTATATGACATGGCAATTGGCAACACCGACCGCATTAACACAGAGTACTCGTATGATCGTAAGATCTGTGCTAATCCGCTGTTCTCATTAGCGAGATACATGCTACGGCGTTAATAACTGTATACAGTATTTGTAATATAATATTACGGTACATACTTTCATCGCGTCGTTTTAACTTAATTACCACGGGCTTCGATTTAGTGAAATGCCTTGGAATTCCAACAGGGCACTTACGACTTAAATGTGATAAAATGGGTCAACAGAATTTACTCTGCCTTGTTACAAGCTTATTCTGCAGTGATTTTTTTACAGAAATTATTTTATTTTATTTTATTTATTTAACGTATAACGTTGGTTACAAGAGGTCATGAAAGTGAGTTTGTACATAGGAAATGCTTATTTCTATAAGAAATCTCTTCCAGCACACCTAGGAATGGAAAAGTGGTATAAAATTAATTTAGCGTGCACTTGTTTATTAATAGTACTAGTAAATACATATTAATAATACCATGAATACATACATACATATACAATACAATACAATATTCTTTATTGTGCACACTAATAAATTACAAAACAGAGAAATTAACAGCAAATGAAATTATACACAACAGGCGGTCTTATCGCTACAGTAGCGATCTCTTCCAGACAACCCTTTGAACGAAGGACAAAAATACATTTAAAGAACTGAGGTAGGGGTGCAACATACACACATACATACATACATACAAACTATATATACACTAATACAAACACATTTTATAAATATATATGTACTTTATTAAATATATGGACAAACATACATACATATTCATGAAATCGAAGAAAGAATTGTTAAAATGTGTAGCGATAGGTCCTTTTGTTCATTATGTCTGCTTCACTTGTTTACTTCTAGATTGTTGTATTATTTTATTGGTGTACAATAAAGAGTTAAAAAATAATAAAATGAAAATTGAATTAAGATTTTCGTTATGATTTCATTTAAAATTGATTGTATGAATCAAAACCATTTGATAACCAAATCAAATCGAACTGACAGGAAACCACCGACCTGATGGGTCAATGGATGCGGAAATGGAATCCGATATTCAGGAAATTAAACGGTATACTGACAGTAGATTGTAAAGCCATAATAAATATTATGTAGTTATGTACCTATGTGTAGGTATATGGGAATCCTTGGAGCCTTTTAATCTTTACTCTCACAGAACATAGTAAAATTATGAAGATGATAATAATATAATAATTGGTATATTAAAAAAATTAAAAACCCGACTACAAACCCACAGTAGATTTCACCTGCGTCTCGGGTTGCATGGACGACACATCACAATAACACCCTGCACCCGAGTACAAATATTTATTCGTCACATAAATATCTGCCTCGGCCGGGACTCGAACCCTGGACCCCTCGCTTCGCAGACAGGGTCGCTACCAACTAGGCTACAGGGTCGTCTAAATGTTTAATTACATACGTAAATAATTACTGTTGTAAAATGTTGTAAATAAATAAGTATTTGTAAAGTAAGTACTGAAAACTGTCAAATATATTACGCAATCTGTGAACTTTACGTGACAAGGAATTTGAATTCGTATTGGGGCGGCTTAGAATACTAACCCCAATCCCACGCCGGATGGGTGTCGTAAGAGGCGACTAAATCCAGCCTGCTGGTGGTAGGGCCCCTCGGAGGAATTATATTGGTAATTGATTTTAATTTTTAAATAATACTTTTATTACTATTATTATTTCTCCATGGGGTTCGCCAGGATAGCTACCACCCTTGAGCATGAGTCAGCCGCCAAACGACTCGTCGTGTTCCGGCTGGGGGCTTGAGAGCCATTTCTTTTTTTCTTTTGTTCTCTCTTTCTTGGCCGGCAACACATCAGTGATGCGTTTGGTGTTGCTGATGTCCATGGGCGACGAAGACGATAGCCACTTACCATCAGGTGGATCGTCAGCTTGTTTGCCGGCTATTTCCATAAAAAAAGTTGCCTCAGTTATGGCGATACTGACTCCGCGTCACGCGGCCTCGAGCCAACCACGTACATACTCAATAACCTTCCTTCTTCTACTTTTGGTCTTTGTCAGTTTTTACTACTCTTTTTTTTAACCATAGAATAAACGCGAACATTGTCAAGTGCGATTATAAATAGATATCGGCCTCAATCCGCCTACACCCGAGTTTCAGTACCACTTAAACCCGTTTTTAGGAAAAAAGTAAAGAAAAAGAAAAACTGCTACGCCATTGTTATCTTAAAAAATATCAGGAAATCTGACAAGTAAAAGTAATTTATTGTACAAAGGAAAATAGTTAAAAGGTTAACCTTAAAGAATAATGTAGCATGGAGCTGGTGAAAAAGCTAAAGATTTTTACGTTTAATATAATATCGAAGGTCGGCGATCGCCGGTAACGATCGACATAAGTCGGCTGTCGATGACGTCACGCGCCTCCCGCAACAGGTGCCACCCGCCCTTGTGACGTCATTGCTCCCCGAGCCACCCCACCGCCCCCGCAGCAAGACCTGACGCAAGTGACGCAACCGCCGAGGCCCGAACTATTTATGATTTCACTCCTGTCTTTTATCCTGCCGTTCTCGAAGATTCTCTACGGAATATTTGGCGGTTCGGTTTATTTTTACCCCACTGCGCCAGAAGGAGGGTTGTTTTTCCAGTGTATGTATATATATTTCTTGAGCACGCTCTGTAGCCTAAATGGCTTGATCGATTTCAGTTTGAGAGGTGCTGTTAGATTCATCTCAATTGTGAGAGTGACACTGGGTATTATAAAAAACAAAAAAAATGAAATGGCAGATTTTTAGCGCAATATTGTGCCTTCAAAAAATTCTTTTTTCTCAAAACCTATCGAGTGGGGTATCGTTGAATAGGTATTCAAAAATGATTTTTACGTTTATTTCATCATTTTCCATTTTAAGTCACAGGATATACTTACATACATATGTATAACGATTATAACGATTGTTGTTTAAACAACATTGCGAATTTTTTCATCTAATAAAGAAGTCGATGAATCCTAACAAAAAAGTGAAAATTATGTATATCCATATTATCCATACAGCTTTCTAGCACTAAGGGTCTCGACGCTATATTTCGGACAGACGGACATGAAACTGTAAGGGTTCGATTTTATTTGGGAACCCTAAAAACCATAGATAAATATTGTAACATAACATAAATACGTCAACCGTGTTAGGATGGTCGCGAGCGGACCGGCCCATGCGCATGCGCAATGGCCGACCGACCGACTCACCGGCCGGCCTTCAAGCAGCCTGCACTGCACTCGCTCCAATGAAATGCCAGCTCCTTTCTATCACTCGCATTCAACTACATAATTGAACTATTAAAATCTCCATGTAACGTGGCAATTAATGCCAATGCCAAAACATGATCGTTTCAATACACAGAATATATATAATATCATGTCTGTTTATAATAAATTTAAAACAGTCTTGCCACAATCTTTATATTCAGTTCAACGCAATGGTGGAGATGTTAACGTCAATCGCGAATCGCGATGGCGTGACAGCTAGTAAATTTTCATGAACATTTTCGAGCATTTAGAAAGGCAACTCAAGTTTCGGTCTCTGTTGCTAGTTAGACGTTACTATGAAGAAGAAACCAGATACCTTTCGCTCGCCCTCCCTCAGTAGTCAGTATCTCCTTCTGGTAAGACAAGAAGCAAATAATCACTTTTATTCTTCTAATATTGCTCATGTCAATAGGCGACGATGACTATTTACCATCGGGCGGCTTTTTCGTCTGCTCTTCAAGCTCAAAAAATTTCCTTTCTTCCCTTTCTTTCCATCTAACTTCAAGTCACCTATGGATTGTTTATCAAACGGAACGCGGGTGCCACCTGCACCATCCTTCATGAAATTAACATTAATTCACACAACCAAGATGACGATATTGGGTTAATAAATGACACGAACGCCATTACAGCTCTTGTTTCACTAGTTCAGTCAATAAAGTAGTTGTAGAGTGCGTGAGCGGGAACCTAAGCGATTTCTTCAGAAACTTATTCAGGGTGCTTAGGGAGATAACATACTAAAAGTCCTGGGGTCTAGGAGGTGAGCCGGAGGGAGGGGGGGGTTACAAAGGTCTCAATTTTAGGTATTTCGCCAATATCTCAAAAACGGTGTGTTGTAGCGAAAAATGTTCTAAGATGAAATGAAAGCTTATAAAATTCTCTATAACTTTAATTCTGTACACTTTTTCCATATCTCCAACCGTTTTTGAACTACACGCTCCAGAAATGTCGAAATTAAAGTAATTCAGCGTGATAACCATTACCTGATGCGAAAATTATCTTAAAATTTATAGTAACCTAAGCTGGGAGTACCTCCACGTAGTAAAAGCAGTAACAGTAAGAAATCGCGTTTTTTATAACAGTGGATAACTGGGCAGAGGCGGGAAAACAATCATGATATTGATGAAGATTTCTTTTCGCATAATATCTCTAATGCTTGCTGTAGGAAATGCGACCTTATTGGCTAAAACTCCTATTGATATTGTATACTTGCTTTCGGGCTTATCTTATTATAGGTTTTCGCAATTTTATTTCGTCTGGTACGGTAGCCTAGCCGGTAACGCAGGGGGGCAGCCACAAAATGTTCTTTTCAGATATACATACACTGTTATTAGTAACACAATTGGGTTATCCAACATGAGTACTAATAAGAGTCCTGTATGCATTCTGTATGACGAGAATGTCGTTGAAGGTAGTAACGATGTCTCTGAGGGAAAGGAAAGGGAATACTGGGTCGTATTAAAGCTAGTAAGGATAGGAAAGACGGCAAATATCAAAGTTTCCTCCACTTGACATCCCTTTTGATTTACATCAGCTGTCGTAAAAATGACACCCGAACTGATACCATTAAAAGTGACGGTAGGCAGGCATCTTTATTTAATGAAGAGGCAGGGCAGTCGCAGCTCAGACCTTCTGCTCCACCATTTGCCTTCAAGAATAATTGTTTTTTATGTGCATGTTGCCTTAATAAAGATATAAAAAAGCCTTTAAACAAAAACAAACAAAAAAACGAGTATCTCATCGTGGGAAAGTAATCCATGTAAGCAAATATTTCTTCCATAGCCTCTACGACATGGGTATCTCTAGAGATCTCAGTTTTGTAGAGTTTTGGGTAACTGACAGACTTCACAAGTGAGTAATAGTGTCTTCGTGATATTTTGCTCCTTCAGCAACAATATCGGTAATGCAGGAAAAAATATCAAGAACTTCGTTACCCCAGGCATCATTTCTCGAAGAACATACCTGCTTGATACAATCTTTAGCAGCTAGAGTCTCAATTGAATGTACAACCCGCCTTTTGTTCAAAGGCTTTTTTATATCTTCATTAAGGCAATATGTACATAAAAAACAATTATTCTTGAAGGCAAATGGTGGAGCAGAAGATCTGAGCTGCGACTGCCCTGCCTCTTCATTAGATAAAGATGCCTGCCTAATGTATTTTTTAATGGTATCAGTTCGGGTGTCATTTTTACGACAGCTGATGTGAATCACGCTGTTATCACGCTAAATAACTTAAATTGCTACATTTCTGGAGCGTATAGTTCAAAAACGGTCGGAGATACGGAAAAAGTGTACAGAATTAAAGTTATAGAGAATTTTATAAGCTTTCATTTCATCTTAGAACATTTTTCGCTACAACGCACCGTTTTTCAGATATTGGTGAAAAACCTAAAATTCAGACCTTTGTAACCCCCCCCTCCCTCCGGCTCACCTCCTAGACCCCAGGACTTTTAGTATGTTATCTCCCTAAGCACCCTGAATAACTTTCTGAAGAAATCGCTTAGGTTCCCGCTCACGCACTCTATACCCTCTTTTGAGTCATTCCTTGACTGGACTACACATTACGTAGTGTGTGTCTAGTTTATTTGTTGCTTAAACATTTCTCAGTCCGTTCTGTGCAATGTTTTTATGAGTTCGGCTTTGGAGCGTAACATAACGATATCGAATTTTCTGCGTTCTAAATAGAGTGAAGGCCGCGAGTCGCCTGTCTTGCCGCGCCTCCCGCTGCACTGCGGATTGGGAAGCGGACACTTTCCTCCAGATCGCAGATGATGCGGCGGTATTCTACCACTACTGCGGCATACTTCGCATACTGCATTCAGAACTGCAGACTGCTTCAGTCACTGTTTCGCATTAATAACTGACTCATCGTGTTTACTGCCGGTAGAATAATTCTGACGGTTAATATCCGCACGCGGTCTTAAGGTGGCGACTATATTGCGAACTATCGGCGCAATTAAATGGATGTAACCAGTCCCAAATAATCATTAGCGGGCGCCACCTCATGGTTTCGTAATAAGCAGGTTTAAAAAAATACGTACCAATCAAACAGCCGCATATTATATCCCAAATAGGGCTTACTATCCGGATATTCGGATATTCGATTTATCCGGATATCCGCCGAATTTTAAATCCGGATAATGGGCTTGTTACTATCCGGATAATTCGAATAAAATGGATAGTAAATTTATAGTTTTTTTATATGTTTTTTTATTGAAATATATTTAAAGAACCAACATGTAATATTTTAAACTTTATAATCACAAAATAGATAGTCTGTTAGCCTCCAATAATATAAAATACGACCAAATGCCAAAAAACAAATTAGTTAAAAACCCGCATATATATAATTTTTATGAGATAAGTTACAAAATACAAATAATGGCAGCTCGATATTTATACAGAATACATGCAAGAAGCGTCCAAACCGTGTTCTAGTAACTTCCGCAATTTCAATAAAATTTTGGTAGGCCCTCAAGAAAAATGGGGAGGCATTTGCTATCTCCCTTGATGTCTCGAAGGCCTTCGATAATGTCTGGCACGCTAGCCTTCTAAACAAGCTTCCAGCTTACGGCATATCTCCTGGCCTTATCCACTGGGTAAAGGACTTCCTGAGCGACCGGTCTTTCCGCGTTGTAATCGATGGTTGTTCATCGAGAACGATGGCTACAAATGCCGGAGTTCCTTAGGGGTCCATTCTCTCTGCCACTCTTTTTCTGCTGCATATAAATGACCTGTTTATGCCCGGTATTTATGGGTACGCGGACGATAGCACAGTGGTAAAGAGATACCTACCAAGTTCCAGAGCCATTGGGGACGAAATTCAGTCTGAAAGAGAGGCCATGGTTGCTCGTATGAATCTCTCACACCACACGAGTGGGGCGAAGATAATCTTGTGAGAGTCAACGCCACTAAAACGCAGACGTATCTATTCACCGCCAAGAGGAGCCCACTTACTTTGGCTCCTACTTTTCCTACCTACTTACCTACAGAAAGGTGACAAATGTCACCTTTCTGCCTTGGACTCGATTGAGAGGCGTGCGAAGAGGCTGACTGGTAACCCAGATTTGGTTGAGACCAATCTGCAAAGCCTTGAGCACAGGCGCAGAGAAGCCAGCCTCTCGGTTTTCTACAGGGGACATTTCGGAGTGTGCACAGGAATTGTTTGATTTAATTCCTCCATCTCCATTTCTCAATTGAACGACGTGACGCACGGCAGCTATCCATCCTTTTGTCGTGAATAAAAGAGTGATTAGGCTTTTACTAAGTTAATGTACTCACCACCTTGGACCACATCTCTACTTACCATCAGGTGGGATTGTGGTCAAGCATTAACTTATTTGTGTTAAAAAAGTAACATTTCTACGACGGATTTAATAGAAAAAATTTACCAAAAAGACCGACTTCAAATGAAGTACATCCTTTCCAATAATAATAAAAAAGAATCATCGAAATCGGTTGGCGTGATATTTAGATATTCGACCATTTGATCCCATGAAAAGCACCAGCTTTTGATTAAAAAAAATCATCAAAATCGGTTCACCCAGTCAAAAGCTCCGAGGTAACAAACATAAAAAAATACAGTTGAAGAACCTCCTCCTTTTTTGAAGTCGGTTAAAAAGGGATCGTTTGGGGCACTCGCTCGCGGTGCTCAGCCTAGCCCCTAAAGGAGAAATGGTTCTGGAGAATCCACATGCCGCTCTACAAGCACACTGTATTTACAGCATAGCTTAAAAATTTAGTTCAGAAATCGAGCAGTTCTATGGCAATCTTCCTTGCGTCGATGTTCACAGTGCTGAGCTTGATGACCTCCTCAACGGATCACTTTGTCCTTCCAGCACTATCTTGCACCAACGGAGCCTATACCCTGCAGCGTGGATGGCCTCGTGCATCCTGCTGTCAAGAGTGGTGTGGATTTGATCCGACTAGCGTATCGGAATTCGGACTGTGACCTGTCCCCTGGACTTTGCTGGTGATGACTAACTTCTCAAGATTGTCACCGTTCTTCCGGGCGATGTGGCCTAAAATACTCCAGTACTCATTGATGGCAGATGGTTGAAAAGCCTCTTGGTCTCCTAGGTTTCCTGCTTTTGGGCTTTTCTATGACAATAGAATACGGAAATTGAACAGCTTTGCAGATAGGGACGCTACCAACTAGGCTACAGTGTCGTCCTTGAGGATTCCTCCTTGAGGGTTCGCCATGATGCTGGTATCCAGGTCGAAAACCTTGAGGTGTGTTAGCTTTCAGGAGAAGACGGTACTAGCTCGATGTGATGTGGTTGAAAAATATACGTGTAGAAATTACCCTAAGAACATTGCTAATTAGTTTATGACTAGATGCGACTCTAGGATGAAGCTTAGCAGCGTGCTGATACATCTCACAAAAAGTATTGGGTTTTGAATTGAATTTTGAACGAGTTTCGTAATAAAAATATTGATTGTATTCATAAATTATTTGTATTTTACCTTATTATTCGAATTATTCGTATTATCCGAATATATCCGGATAATGATTAGGAACTATTCGAAATATCCGGATAACTAAATTGAGCGGATAATTGCATGCCCTAATCCCAAACATGGTACGTCCATGAAATAGTTATAATGATTTAAGAACTATTGAATGGTTAATTCTAAAAGGTTATTATAAATCTGTATAAACTGGTAAGGTCTGAGACTGATTCAATAGATGGTATATTTATATGTCTAGAAATCAAAACTTTAGATAAATAAACTCTGAGAGCAGTAAATCAACACAAATTAGATGATATGATGGTATGGTAATACGACGCTGTAGCTAACAAACATAATAATTCAAATTTCGTAACACGTGTAATTCATTCTGCATCACAGGAAAAACATCGTTAATTCTAAGAGCCTCTTAATTAGGAGTATGACTCGCCAAGTTCAACTATATGTGTTAATAGTATCGGAAGAGGAAAAAAATAAGGCAAAGATAAATGCGAAGAATTTGAAGCATAATTTATGATACCTGATAATTTATAACCGGAAGACTAAAAAGCATTGAAACATTTGGAACAATATCCTGTTGAATAGCGGTATCCATTTATGAATGAAGTCAAGAGTACAGGTATCCGATGATTTCTTAGTAAAGAAGGTGTACCTATTAGTGGACATTGAATTGGTTTCGTGGAATGAAAGGCCTAAAAATAGCTCAACAAAGGGAAATCGTAGAAAACTTCGATAGGGTTATGAGACTTATGAGTATTGACCTTTTTTGACATGCCGTCATTATTATACGACGTAATATTGGAATGACACCACGAGATAATGCAGTCTGCAGCCGCAGCCGTGTGCGGTCGAACCGTTCACTCGGTCACCGTTGGTCGTGGTCGTGGCGAAGCGATAAATTTCTAATAGAGTCGTATTTGTCATGTGCGCGTAACCTAAATGGGAGTAATGAGTTCCGTGTGGAAAGCGTGGCGGCCGCTCGAGCGCTCGCCGTGTCCGTGGCGTCCGTCAGCAGCGCCGCGACGCGCACGCTCCCGGAGTCGGTCGCGCGGCTGGTGGAAAATATTGTTTTATGCGATCCCTGTTTGTTTCGTCTACGTTTACTGAACCATGCGAAGACTGTTTAAATCAAACATTTACAGTTAATGTGATAATCTTACAATTAGATAAAAATCTAGTGCCATTAAGCACAAATTCAATTCCAAATCTTTTATGTGGGTATTTTTTAGTTTTTTCACATGATTACTCAATGAAACTATAGAGATTATAGACTGATAATAACGCAGATGGGTGAATCAACTTTTAAGGCACTCCTTTCGTGTCCCCAACATAAAAGTAACCATATTTTTTTAATTTCTCTTTAAATTTTTAGATTGTTAACCTTAGCACATAAACAGATTTTTAACTATCACATCAATATAATAATTTTTTAAATTTAAGGTAAGATTTACAATATTTTTTTTGGTAACTCAGCAGAACAAAATCATTCTCCATACTAAAAATGCTTGTCCCCAAGCCTAGGTGACGAAACAATTTATGAATTTTCTTTAAAAAAATGTATGAAAACATTACATTTTTACAAGGAGTTTCAATTAAGAATGAAATAAGCTTTACATTTAAGTATAAAATTGTAGTAATTTTATTTAAATAGTATTTATTTGAAGTCCCTAAACATTTGTCCCTAGTATTGTTAAAAATATGTGTTGTACTGCGTTATTGTAAAAAGTTGAAGACTATTTTCAAGAGATGGCGTCTAATTCAATGTCAGTAGAAGCGACTATTGTCTAATAATTCGTCAGCGTTGTCCGACGAGACCGGCCTCACGCCACCCGCCTCTCAGTCCGCGGTAAGCTTTCAAGAAGTGCGCGTGGGTTTATTGCTGTTCTACTGCGTTATGACGACAATCTCGGTGACTTTTTTGAATATTTTACTATTATTACCTTACAATATGAGCTATGCTGTCTGATTTGAAGGTCGTGACCAATTTTTTGATAAGTTTCAATTGTGTAATTGTTTGTCTTCATTTTAAGCAAAATTTTCTCATGCGTTATCAGTAACGCCAGAGAATGTAATGCAGAATGGCATAGCATATTAGATTATATTTTCAGTGTTTTCTATTTTTCGGAGAGATTGATAATGGTTTATTTTGTGTCAGATCTGGGCAACTTAAACAAAAATGCCGCTAAGTGCAGCTGAGAAACAGAAACGCTATAGAGAAAGACTAAAAAATAATAAAGAAAAGTACGAAGAAACGAAAAAAAGCACCGAGAAAGACATCATAAGTCTAAGAGATTAGTAAAAGATTTGACTCCTAAAGAAAGATATAATGCAAATATGATATGGAGATTACGAAAACGACAACTTAAATAACGAAAACGAGCTGTAGAAAGTTTATTACAACAAACACCTCCAGACTCGTCTAGATCTGGCTCCAGATTGGAATACTTAATATTTGAAACTGTAGATGTCAAAGATTCACGAATTAAAAAACAGATACTTAGAGAGAATTTAGGCGTTGACAAAATTGTTAAAAGAAAAGAGAGCACAGATAAAAACACAGTGTTAAAGAAGAAAATTAGGGAATTTTACTTGAAAGATGACATATCACGTGCATCTGCTGGTAAAAAAGAAACTCTCACAAAAGCTGGCATAAAAGCACAAAAAAGATTTATGCTAGACGCAATGAAAAATTTGTTTAAAACCTTTATTAAAGAGAACCCTAATCTTCGTTGTTCCTACTTTTATTTTACCAAGAATAAACCTTTTTTTGTCGTAAGCGCTTCTATCGACGCCAGAGATATGTGCCTTTGCAAAACCCATACGAATTTTGCGTATAAGGCAAAAGCTTTAAAAATAAATGGAATAACGGGCACTGATAACTTAAATCTTCTTATCGAATCAACAGTTAGCAGTAAGAAAGAAAGAAAGAAAGAAAAAATATTTGAGAACGATCTTGCAGCATTTAAAAAGCACGTGCTTAATATTAAGACACGTTCATTTAAATTGTTATTATTTTGATTACACACATCATATTGCTGTTATTACTTTTTAGGTAGTCTAGAATTCTCCGACGTTACCAATTTTTCTCTGGCGTTACCACTATGTCCCTAAATTTGTGCAAGGATTTTTGAATATAGCTCGTGTAAAAATGTTAATACATTATTAAATACTTTTCACTAGCAAACCTTAGGGTTAGAATTCAACTTAGAAATATGTAATGAATGACTTACTCGCCTAATACGGTGTTTTACCTAAAAGTAAAGCATTTAATTATGAACAAAGTATCGCAGTGGACTGTTAAATGTCTCTATTTATTGTTACTGTTATTATAAATTAAGGTTGATTATTTAGAGGACTGCATTTTAAGTTGAAATAAATATTTACTATTTTAGTTTTGCAATATATTTAGTTTTATTTCAAATTTCCATACTTTCAAAAACGTAACTCAGGAGATAGTTTTATGACACGGCCACCAGCTTTTCTAAAAAAAGTCATGAATACTAACTTAGATGTCGTGGCCAACTACGTAATCTAAAAATAAGACAAATTATTTAACACATAACACTTTATTTTTGTAAGTTTTCGTTATTTTATTTTTTTACTTTTACTATTGCAAAATATTGTAAAAGGAATGCCTTAAAAGTTGATTGGCCCAGATACATATACTGATGAGTGTAAGAATTCCTTCAGTTAATTTACGTTCATAACAGTTCAACATTTACATTGATGATTTTCAGGATTTCAGGAAAGTACCTGAAAATAAAAGACCCTAAGGGATAAACGGTACGACGAAATAATGGGAAAGAAAAGCGAAAGCATTAAAGGATAAAAGCGTATATAAAGTCAAAAGGCAAAATGTAACGATAAAACTTTATAACACAACAAATCCGTTCCCTAACTCCCTTAATCGCGGGTTTATCCGTTCGGGAGTTCGTGGTGGAAAGACAGGCTAGACCAGTGTTTCCCAACCTTTTTTAGGCCATGCCCCACCTTAACATTTTTAAAATTTGTATGTCTCCAATACATAATTTTTAACAAAGCGAAAGGGTTAAAGTCGTGTTGAGTATATTTTTAAATTGCCCCCCTTAACTATCAAATTGCCCCCCTGTGGGGCGTGGGCCCCACGTTGGGAAACACTGGGCTAGACTCTAGAGCCGGTTTGGATCATTCGCGGCGGCCCATTATTCAGTTGAGTTGAGACTTTAGTCACACGAGAAGGTGGCAGAATAAGATCCGTGATAAATACTGACAGAACAGTGAGTCGTGCTGCGGCTGTGATTGATGGTGGATTGTCCAATAACTCATTAAGATTACGACCGATACCACACGGTTAAATTTTACTATTCAAATCGACTGAATTGAAGAATCAACCAAACGGAATTCTTCATTCATGTTTCCATAGTGTTATGTCTTTATGGCATTTTACTGTGGGGCAAAGCAGCCGTATAGAACAAATATATAGAAGTGTATAGAACAAATTTTTGTATTACAGAAAAGAGCCATTAGAGCTATTTATAAACTAAAATCAAGGGCGTCCTTGCGTGTCTTTAAAGAAATCTATATACCTACTTACAGTAACTTCCCAATATATTTATAATAATTTAGTCTTTATACGGAATAACAAGACTGCATATTAACAAAATTGTGACTTCAAATCTGCAAACAAGAATGTATTAATTGGTTACCTCTTCGTACCGTCTTTTTAAAGTGCAGCGTTCTTTTATGGGGCGCATTGCAAAATTTTATAATAAAGTCTCAAAGCAAATACGTGACTTGCCGGTGGAATCTTTCAAGAAACGTGTAAAAATTCAACTCGTAGGCAAGGATTATAGGCACAGGATTATAGGTAGGATTATAGGATTATACTCGTAGGCATAGTATTTAAATGATAAGGATGCATGGAAATGACCAGCTAAGCAACCAATTCTGCTCAAGTTAGAGATTTTCAGGTTATTTTTGTAATAAATATAAGTTTTATTTTTAAAAGATGTGCTGAGGAGTTTCTTTATGGCTTTTCTTCTCCATGACAAAGCACCTTTCCGAAAAGCTGGTAGATTAATTGGTAGATAAATTGTGTGTGTCAGCTCTGACGCATGATGTGTACTTTGTAATCGTCAAATCAGTAACAACACCCTCTAGTTACAGGATTATTACAAAGCCATCTAGTTTGCGATTGATCAGTAACAAGATTATTATTACACAGGCAAACAAAAAACACATTTTAGTAAACTTTTTAAACAAATTACCTAATTCTTATGTATTGTTGGGTGCTAAAACCGTATCCGATATCAGTTTTTTTTATCACCCACCAGATTCCCGCATTTTTTTTTATACTTGTAAAAGTCAATTTCTTGACTTATTGACGTTCTCACCCAATACAAATTCCTAGAGCTAAAAAGCTAAAATTTTTCACATAGGTTCCTTATAAAACGTAAAGTACTAAGACTGGATTTTTGGAAATTCCACCTCTAAAAGGGTTAAATGGAGAGATAATAATATTAATTAATTTGGTATTTCTGTCAAAGTTAGGTCCGTAGACATTTGATTCATTTGGTTTCCTGTTATTATCTTGCGTGTATTTCCATATCACTTTTGCCCTGTATTCTTGAAATTTTGATATGAATATCCTGTACGGGAATCCCAAGAATCACAATAGTTAATAGTATTGTATTTAGGTTGACACTGCACGTGGAATTCAAGTTTGGAATACAGTGATGTATAAAAAACAAAAGCACGATGTAGGTACTACGTAGTCTTTAGTAACTAACGCCCCAACTTGGAGTCACTAACAGTTACTTTAATCGCTCCTTAGTAAAAAATCACCATAATAAATTCTGTGCTAAAGTGCGTTTTAAGTAACCGTTAGTGACTCTGAGTTGGGGCGTAACTTACCTACTTCAATAACATTGGATAGCACGATATTGCAGTTGCGGAAGTGGCAACCTACAACATAGGCCATAGTTGCATGCAATGTGTAGGTGGACAATCTTACTTAACGTGTAGGATAAGATTTGTTTTGCTGCGTCGCTTTGTTCGTTCTTTTAGACGAGTCCAATGGACGAGTCATGTTCGGTTATCCTTAAAGTACCTTCTTAAAAATTATTTAAGAATGCATTATTATTTGTTCCTAAATTAATTTCTGTGTACTGGTTTTCGGTAACCTTTGTTACAAACAAACTTCTTTTTCGAATTTCCGTCTGTCTGTCTATTTTACTGTTTTCTCTCAGTGACAGTTTTAACTTTTATTAATACAGTACTGTCACAGGTCACAGATGAATCAGTGTTACTAGTTTTCGAGTCACGTTCGTTGTATCACTAGAAATGTTCAGATGTAAAATTACAAGTCACTATGAATATTGCGCTATGAGCTATGTGATATGCCGTTTAACATTTTAGATGCATATAGTCAAAACAGAGCATTTTTTTAGATCTCGTGTGCCGTTGTGGTCATTGCTCTCCGGTATTACATTAACCACTATAAATACTATTTCATATCCTAGCACGCTATTTCTAGCAGTTTCCAATGATTCAGGCCGCGTTATGAAAGTCCACTGATGTCACAGTGTTCGCATAGAGCGATGACTCACGACCCTGACCTAGTTTGCAGTTCCAACCCAGCAATTGGAATGAAAGCTTCCCGAATCAAATGATATAATGTGGAACTTGACGGAGATAGGCGTCAGGCGTTCGATTTCACAGTAAAAATATATGTCTATGAACAGGTCAGGTACATGGGTAACTGAAAGAAATTTTGTAATATCACAACATAATCTTTTAGTAATTTGAGAGTTAACATTTTAGTTATCATCCAGGATTTGTTTGGTTTTGTGGGAAGATACGGAATATAATGGCAAGGATGAGGGGGAGGGTGGGAAGCGCTGGCAGCTGGCCCGGCGTGCCGCAGGGTTAACGCTCCCACCCAAGACACTTTTACTCTTCCCTATTCGCCGTCTGCCAAATTGTCAGCCATTGCACTTCCAGAACTTTGCGTTTTCATAAGCTTTATCGCATTGCGCTATTGACAAAATTTCTGGAATATTGCATTCAATGTTTCAAAAATTTTATTGATGTGGGAGGGATTATTTCAAGGAAGGTTGTTGTGCGTTCTCTAAAATATAAAAACATGCCAACATTTAAACGATAGACCGAGAAGGTTGCCAAGAGATTGAATGGAAATGGAAAATTTAGAATCACCCGGAAGTGTCGCATCAATAATAAAACCAAGAATCTTAAGTAATCCTCTTACAAAAATGGAAGGAAAATTTGGGCGCTAGAAGTAACTTCGTGTGGGCGGTAATAGCCTTGAGATTATCGATGCACCAAAGTGGTTTGGCGCGTCAAGTCGTGTTGTGATGGTGATACCGTTGCGCAATCTCGCGCCAATACTGACGCAGCGTTTCGAGTGGCTCGACATTGATCGATATGTATAAGGAAGTGGAGCCCTGGAAAACACAACGAGTCCATGTCGACATGGACGTTATCATACCCGACTTCCTCGGACGAGTAAGCGATATTCGATACTTTGCTGATACCCTACTACTGGCAGCGCGTGGGCGATAAGTGCTCGTGTGTACGACAGAGACAGGGATATTTGCGGCTGCAGAAGTTGCGGTCAGTCGGCTGGTGGGCAACGGCGGGGGCCGTGCAAAGCGTGAGGAGCGGGGGCGGCGGTCAGCTCGGCTTGATTCAGTCGCACAGTCGCGTCAAGTCATTAAGCCAGTCGACATCGTGATGTGTCACGCGGTAGTTCTCGGTGTTCTGTTTTCGTTACCGTCGTACTTGTATTCGGCCGTTCCGTTCAGGTGAGCCGTGCCTGTGACATCACATGTGCTATTATGTAAACAATGTTTACTTGCTTTGGTCTCTCGTGTCGTCATCTCGTCGTATTTGTCTCAGAATGTCCGTTTCTAACGAATTAAATTTCATACAATCAGAAAAAAATTGTTGTTACGGTTATTATCTCTTCTCAGTGGCCTCGTGTAAATGTTGTCGACATTGTGAAATATTGTCGTGTGTTCAAAAGATTTGACAGTCATCGTACTAGTCGTACGTCAACGAACGATTAGTCATTGTGAGCTGCCCTTTTCGTGCATGGGCAATGTGATTCGCATTTATAACCGTATTGACGCATTAAAAATACGGTCACGAGCGAAGAGAGGCCGATGCGAACGAGTCCGCCGCACCGGCTGACCGGAGGCTCGTGACGCGCGCATGACGTTTTGCTCCCGAACGACCTCCTCATGGACCGGTGCCTGCAGATGTTCCTGGTTTGGCTCTCTGCGCTCGCCGACACCTTACTCGGGAAGTTAGTACCCAAGTACTCATGGCTGCTTATGGAATAGACCGAGAATACGGCCACTACGGTCCCCGAGGACAATTAACTGCGTTGTCATGTCGCGCCGAGCCGTTAGGAATAGTGCCGGCGTAAGAGCCACTGACGCCCTAAGCAAGAATATAGTGGGGCCCACATAAGAAAATCAAAATCGAGCTTTTTTGTTTAACCAATGTGAATGTTTATTAAGAATTTTATTTTTCCTTTTTTTGCTCCTACCCCCAAATGTCGGATGCGGTTTTGTTGTGTTGACATAGACACAGTACACATATATACAGTAACGTAACTCGGCCCGATTCTCGAAAAACTTGCCTACACGTCGCCGCGCGCTAGGGCTGTCCGCCGACAGTATTTTAATTTTATAAAACGACTTGAGTTTCTTTGTAGTTTTGTATTTATAAATGTTATATTTTCTATTTTAATAAATGCAATTCATTGTGAATAAAAAGGAAGTGTTCCATAAAAATCTATGTTGTGTTTTTATTAGTACTGTGAAGGTTCGTAAGCATTCAGTATTGTATTAGAGACAGAGACTCTTAGGGTATGGTAAGTTCTTCTTGCAGGTTAAGGTAAATAAAAAAGGTACAACTGTCCGATTCTATAAACTTTATACCTATTGCTAAATTAATTTATAACATTGAAATCAAAGTTACAGTAGCAAGTAGCAATAACGTTTTAATGACAAATTAGACGCAAATATTCAAATTACAATTATTACAAATTACAATATTAGGTACAATTATTTCCAGACGAGATTCATAGATTCATCATTATATTCTTTATCACGTCATTCATATTATATTCGTCTATACTATAGCGAACCCTATAAAAGATAGCTAAAGCTAGAGTAGAAAAACTAAAAAAATTGTTATTTGTACCGACCGGACCGTGGCACAAGCTCCGCTCGTTCGCCTGTCGGCAATCGCCACGCAGCGGCCGCTGTTGCCCACGTATCGCACGCGTATTCGGATGTGGGTAGGTATAACGCGCTTTTCGGCCGTTTGTATGAAGAGCGACTACTGTTTATATCTTTACCGTGACATAGATCAATAAATAATGATCTGTGTGTTAATTATACCGTATATGAAACGATACCGTGCGGAGTGGGCCACCCGCCACCGCACCAGCCGCCAGCCCACCGCCGGCGCCGGCATTGTTTACGCCGCAGCTACTTAGCACACAATGCCGACGCGCTGCTTACGTTTCGGACTATCAGATTATCAGGTCACTCGCTGACATGCATCCCGCGCTCTACTGTTACTGTTGAATGAGCTATCAAATGATTTTGTGTACACATAGTATACATGTGTGCAAATGTAATTAAACTTGCTGCTATGAGTACGGTTCCAGTATGCAGCATGTCGACGAATTTAGCCTGAGACGTTGTAGAATATTTTGAAAGCAATTGAGAATAATGTTTGTCTGGTCACAAGCATGTTTGTTTGTCGCAAAGCGACCAGTATCAGCAAGCATTATCCGATAACAGTAATCTGTCGAACGATAAACCTTCATTGGGGAATAACATAAAAACCTTAAATCTTGTTACACATATTTCTTATCTCTCCATTGCCCATAGTGTACTAAATCATTCCTTACTCTTCCTTTTAGTCTCCATAATTAAGTACTAGCTGCTGACAAATATTTGTCCTTAATTGTGCACCCTACCCTGTTTCCAAAATTGTTCACTTTTTTGGCTTAATAGGTTGTCTGGAAGAGATTGCTATTTAAGTAATAAGACCGCCTATTGTACTAGTTCCTGTATAATAAAATGTATTTGGATATAATTTTGGTGTACAATAAAGAGGATTTTGTTGTTTTGTTGTTGTTGTTGCCCAAATAGTACTTATGTATTCGTGTTTATATTATGTATTTGTTTTTAGTGCAATATTTTTGTCGCCAAGACATTCAGGATAAGCAAATGTAACTTGAAAATAATTGTAAGGTTAGATCTATCTACTTAACTCTGTAACGCGGTGGGGATGATAGTGCTTCACGGTAAATAATGACATTAGCTACAAGTCACTAGCGTACAGGCACCGGGGCTAGATTGGTATATCTGTAAAGTGAAGGTTCGGAGGGTTTCTGGAGATTTCCAACCGGGCTGCCATTTACCCATGCGACGGATAATGTTTGTTCACGAATCCTTCGCGTTCATGACGTCCATTTGTGTTGTCTACATCACCTGTGACACATGGAATGGCTATTGCGATTTGCAGGGGGGAGGGGGATCAATTTAATAAGCGCATATATGTTATCAAACTCACTCTATCGCTTTATTATCATGATGATGATGATGATGTCATTATTACGTATTATTTTATCAAAAATTAAACAAAATCGCACAATTAATATGCTTATGTAATTATTATATATATTGTGTAATGAATTATTATGCATATCAGTATTGCGTGTCCCATCATATTGACATGAGATTGTGTTTTTCAATGTTTTCATTATTGTTCTCAATTCGTATTATAAACATCCTTGCACCGTATCTCGATTATGGAAAGCTTTATAACGATGCATTTATTGAACGAATGAGACGTTCCAATTCTGTCCTTTTGACAAGAGAACAGTTTTTGGCCTTTGACAAGAGAACAGATTCTGTCCCTTTTACAAGAGATTCGATACATTTAGAACTTACCTATTTCAACTAGAATTTGGTGAATAGTATATTATGAGTTCAGCTAAGAGCCTGCACTTTAAACACCATTTTCACATCCGCAGTTGATTCTCATAAAGCAACAATGGCAACATCAAAGCACAAATTCATCGGAGAAAAAAATTATCTTCAAGCAAACCGGTTAAATCTGGTTTTGTTTCAATCATTTTTGTATTTTTTATCTTCGACCCAAGTTACGTCTTGAGGTAGATCATGGTCACAGCGACGCTAACGAAAGGAAAAGGAAGGAGGAATCTCAGATTAAAGAACAAAGGGTGTAGACTGGTTTTTCTCATTGTCACATGACAGAACAGTGAGTTACGATAGTAACATTTAATGTCATTTTGACAGAACATCAGCTCTGTTAAATGTCTTTCTGTCTTCTGTTTCTCTTTGTCACGATTAATGTAACTGGGTTGAAGTAGTCCGCATAATCATACGATACAACATTGAATCAATCGCATTGCCTCTCAGAGACTTTAGTAGTAAATTAAAGGTTCTTCAACATTGTTTCACAATTTCTATCCATACGGGTTTAACAGTTAATAGTCTGAACAATAACATGTCACTTTAAAGAAGTGCACATCATTCAGCAGAAATAACAATTAAGCTGGCCATACACGATCAAGTGTACTTGTCGAGTTTGCATGAGATAGCTATAATAATATGGCCAGATAGCCATACCGTGGCCATACACCGTCAAGTTTACTGGATGCCGCATCAAGTCCGCTGCAAACTTGATAAGTATACTTGATCGTGTATGGTCAGCATTAATATGATAAATAATTAGACGTTTTATATAATTGTCGGTTGTGTATTTCAGGAAGGCGCGGCGCAAAGAGCGCGAGGGCGAAGGCGCGGGCGACCCCAAGCTGTACCTGCAGGAGGCGCTGCTGGAGCGCAAGCTGCCCGAGCTCGACATGCGCCAGCTGGTCGACCTGCCGCACGGACTCGACTACAACGAGTGGCTCGCCTCACACAGTTAGTACCACCACCATTACCACCACTACACACATCTTAATATTATATATAAATTACGTGTCACGTTGTTTGTCCGCGAAGCGATGGACTCCTAAACTACTTAATCGATTTTAATCAAAGCACACCATGTTCAGTTTGATCCAACTTGAAAGATTCCTATCTTTACCTATCCTTAGCTTATATCTCAATTTATAGTCGCAATATTTTATTGCAAATTATTTCCGCGTGCGAAGCTGCGTGCAACAGAATTATAGAATAAAAGCTGTGATGCATCTGGTGTCACTGATTCCATGGGCGATGGTGACCAGTTGCCTTTGGGTGGTTAATTTGCTCCTTTATCGGCTATTAAACATAAAATAGCCCTTTGCTTCTTTTTTTGCTAACGTCGGTGATGCCTTCATCATTAGCAACGGAGACACCTACAATCAGGTGGCTTGGATGAGGGTGTTTCGTCTATTTATATAAAAAAGTAAAGCTGGCTTTACTTAAATAGTTATTAATATAATTCATGATGAGATTGCTATTTAAAAAAAAAAAAAAATATTCTTTATTGCCACACAATACACAACTAACTAAATATTTAAATCTAACATACATAGGTTAACTTACTACTATATATTACTATATATTACTTTATATTATCTATTGTGGGCAAAGGAAGAGTCTCAGCTTCTGCTAGCACGAGAAACCTCGTGCAGCGCTGTTTTTCAGACTCTCCCTCTCCCTTAGGTGCCATTTGGGAGTTATCAGGTAGTCCCCGATCGCTGCGCGCCGCTAGGCATTTTTCTTTAATCGCGGGTGTGTGTGTGTATGTGTGTGTGCGCGCGTGTGTGTGTATGCGTGCGTGCATGTGTGTGTGTGTGCATGTGTGTGTGTGTGTGCTTGTTTGTGTTGCGTGTGTGCGAAGACTTGTTTTTAGGTGTGAATATGATAAGTACTGGGATTATTACATCATATGAAAAACTGTTTCAGATCTAAGCACTTCCAATAAGCACGTTTCAGGTTTTCTGCAGCAAGTTGCTTTCTAAGTAAGGCGGACTTATACTTTGATTTGAAAGTATCCAGGCTTATTTTCTTTCTCAAGGGTGGGGGTAGGTCGTTCCATATGCTTGCTGCAGCAAACTTGAAACACGCTCGGTATCTACTTGTTTTGTGTGCAGGTTTAACTATAAGTGCTTGCGAGTTCGAACGGATGCTTCGATTAGAAATATCCTTTATCCAAACAAGTTTTTCAAAAAGATATTCAGGTCTCTTATTCCAAACTACCCTATGCACAGTACAAGCAAACTGAAGCTCTCTTCTAGCACACATGTTAAGGATACCCTTTTCATTTAGGTACGGAGTAATATGATGTCTTTTGGGAATCTTAAAACAGTAACGAATGCATGCGTTTTGCACTCTTTGGATAGCTCTTTCTGTATTGGCATTTAATCTGGGCCCTACAATAGAGCTGCAGTAGTTAAATTGCGAGAGCACCAAGGAATCGCACAGCAATACCCTAAGTTCCTCTTTGATATATGGCCTGATTTCATAAAGGGTTTTAAGTTTAAAAAAAGCTGTTCTTATTTTGTTATTTATGTGCTCTGTAAACTTTTGTTCTCCATCCATAATTAAGCCCAAGTTTCGAGCAGATGATACTCGTTCCAGATCAACATTATTTATTTTTATCGTGCCAGTGTAGTCAGTAACAGTTTTTATTTGCGACTTTGTTCCTACAATCATATACTGTGACTTGGATGGATTGAGTGCTAGGGAATTTTTTTGTGACCAATCATAGATGTTTTGGAGATCTGTATTTATTTTATCAAAAGCTTCTGTTATGTTATTATTCTTAAAGGAGTAGTACAGTTGAGTGTCATCTGCGTATAAATGAAACTTGCAATGTTTAATATTTTCAGGCAAATCTGCAGTAAAGATTGCAAAGAGGATAGGACTTAGTAAAGATCCTTGGGGAACACCTCGCTGAAGTGGTGCTAGGGAGGAACTTGTAAAGTTCTTGCTTGAAATTCAATTCCAATGTGGTTCATGCTGTCGGATCAACATAACGGCATGAAGCCGATGAACCTAATATACTAACTGCAGGAAGCACGCTATATTTCAAACAATGTTCTGCAATTTTAGATAATAAGTACTATGATGATGAACTACACTAATGTTGAGTTAATTCACAATTCAGCAATAATAATTTCCCCAAATTACAGAGAAAAGGCAATGGGAATTATTAAATTATTGGTATTAAAAAAACACAATAAGTACGTAATTGTTTCCAATTTAATTTAATTGTGCAATTTAAGGATCTGTACCTAAAGGTAGTAATTGAAGAAGCATGTATAATTGATGTGTCATTCGTGTAATACGATCTGAGAGTCTGAGTACGATAAACACGATAACTGGGCGTCAGAAAAGTAAAAAATATTGATATTGAATAAATACTTGGAGAAAAGGACAAGGGAATCTAATTGTAAGAGCCGGGAAGCGCAAAAACCAAAATGGTTTCGCTTTCACTGTGTTCGTTTCAGACAGGGACCGCAAACCTGTTGGGGCAACTCACGTGACGTGAGTCATGTACCCCGGCTCTTGCCTGCTAGCTTAGCGCCTCCTTGTCGAGGGAAATCGTTTTTACATTCGTCATTCTCATACATCAATCTCAAAACGACGCCCGGTTTTGGGTCGATCGTTTGTTTACCGACCAGTCGTGGGTGATGAGTGATGACTTGTCGAATCGAAACATTTTACGATTCAAGACGGTTTACCTTTACATGTCATCTTCTAACTGTTTGCTCGTAACTTTCTCAGTGGTATGAATTGAATAAGAAATTAATGTAGGTCGCGTTGCAGTGCAGGGCAAAGTTATTTATTGTATTCTGTGAGAATAGAAAGCGGGAGCATGGCTTGGCTTGAAGATCAGAGCGATATGCGGAGTCATTGTCTGTGTACAAATAGTGACCTTGCATGGCGGATGCTCCCCGCGTCCCGCCTGCCCGCCACACCGCAGCAGACGCGATCACGTAGCTATTCTATGTTGCATAGACCCTACGAGACGTTCTGCTTGGTATAGAATATAGATAGACCTTGATGAATAAACCGCAAGCTCTGGTTCGTATTATTTATTCTGCTCTCAATATGCGTGTGGATTAGTGATGTTCCGGATATCCGTATCCGTATCAGCGGATATCCGCGGGAGAAAAAGATCCGTATCTGTATCACTATCCGTTACATTTTTGACGGATCTTTAATGAATCTTTAATACATATTCGATATATGTAAATTCAATTCTATACTTATGTAGGTGATTAGGTAGCAATAAAACACTTAAATTTCATTCAAAGATTTTTTTATTTCTAAAAATCAAATATTTGGCATCTTTATATTGCAAACGTTTATCGTAATGATCTAACATACCAATAGTATTATACGTACCTAACTTAAAAGAATTAAATCAACTGTCTAATATACATATTATAATAATTTAAATACTTATTACATATTAGTATAGGAAGTTAGAATAAAATATTTATTAAAATATCTTTATAATGAGATCAATAGTTTAAATCTTTGTGATATTTACTATCGAAAGTAAGATCAGTTTCATAACAAAACTTAAATATTTGTATTATTTTAAATTGGAATTAAATGATTATTCTAAGTAAATTAATACTTTGTGACACTCAAAGTGATAACTTTATATTAAAAACAGTGACAATTAAAGGAACTTAAAAAATTATAAGTCATATTTGAAATTAAATAATGGTAAATTGTATCTACTTGGCAGCGTCCCCCAAAAATCTGTTTCGATGAGGAACATAAACAACTCCTGCTGCACTGAAAAATTGCTCACTTGGAACGCTTCTTCAGGTGATGATAAATATGTGCGAGCAATATAAATGAGACCTCCAAACTTTTTACTGTTAATCTGCCAATACTTTAGTGGGTTTTGGTCTCTTGATAATCTTTTTTCTGACATAATATATTGCATGAGCAAATTAGTTTTAATTAATCATTAAACAATCAATTGAAAAGTTAAGATCCGTATCCGTATCATATCCATATACATCACTAGTGTGGGCCAATGATATTATAATTAAAAAAGAGGTAGATATGTCACTAGCGCGCCGAAGATGAAGATCGTAAGAGTCTGCTCGTAGTCGCTCTGTTATTACAAGACAATAGGCAGTTTTGTTGTTGTCAGAAGTGCTTGAGATTTGAAATACAACGTTAAAATGCCTTCGTGTATTATTGTAGTGTGATTTGTGTAGTGAAACAAAAGATAAACGTGTGTGTGTTGTAGCTCTTTTCGGAACAGATTTTTTGGTATATTTGTAAGGGCATGACATATCTATAGTTTTTTAAACATCATTGGTGTGGACCTTAAAAAACTGCTTGACTGTAGTTTATTGGGATAATTCGGCCCCTGCAGCACTTACTTGTGTGCTAACTAATAAAAACGGATATTCCAAAGTACATATTATATGTAGTCTTACATTAGATGTTTATGGAGTTTTCCGTCCGTAAGTCTATCCGTCTGCCTGTCAAGTTAAGTATCATTATAATAATAAAGTCACAGAGACTCGTAGAGGTCGCAATGCGATTGTTGTAGCTTTATGATTAATTCCTGAATCAAATTAATTCCATTTACTGAGCTGAGCGGTTTTGTAATGACAAAAGGTAAATTATTAAATCGTACGTGAGATTATAATATTGCAGAGTTCATTCACTAGATGCTTTTGTTTCGGTTTGCTATTGTTATTTTGTTCTTGGTGCAATATAACTAAACTGCCAAAGAACAATGCCCAACTGCCACACATCGTTTTATTTCATTTTCAAATTTAGCGTCTTAAAATAAAAAAATAAAAATCTAAAAATCGCCGCTTTAATTTCTGAGCTTAGATATATAAGAATTTTCAGCAGACACACCCCAGAACCAAAGTATTTTGAGATTGAATTCTTATAACCATTGAGTCATAGAGTAGGGGAGACTTACGGCTGCCTGTAATTTTTACCATTATTTTATTCTGACTTTTTTTTTATTGACAACCGGAAATGGAAATTTGACATCATTACATTTGTCATACCAACATTTATAATGAAATTCTGTCTGTCTGTAATATTGGCCAGAAGTCTCCCTATATCTTGCTTGATACAAGCTATGTATCGAAGTGAGTGCCCGAATGAAAATGGACATTGTTGACATCATTGTTATTATAGCCAATTCATACTTAGTAATAAAATTATTTTACACTGTGGTCACTGGGTAATACGGGTACAGGTATTAATTTTAAAATACGTAAAAAAATAATTGAATTACTTCGGTATAACTGACGTTTTAAGACGCTAACAAAAATAAAAAATATTTTTTGGGCATTGTTATTTAAGTAATGTGGATAAATAGCGTTGATGACCAACGTAAAATTAATTGAAAGCTTTCGAGAACTGAGAGTCTGAGATTCTGATACTTTGATAGTTTCCAGAAATAATTTTTACAAATTGCAAAAACAATATTTCGTACTGTTCAAAAGGTCTTATGCCCTTTAAACATTAAACTTTTAATTAGGGAAACGTCGTCGAATTATAGATACGCATAAGAATGCGTGAACCGAGATACATATTATGTGATAGTATGTCCATGGCGACCTTTTCTGGGGCAATCCGGGCCACCGTTCACCGCTACTCGTTTCTATTTACGTTTCACTAATATTGGGCACACAGGTGTCGCCACCCGCCACATGGACTGATCCCCTTATCAAAGGAATACGCGGTTTTGGTAACTTAACTTTCATATTAATTAGAAAACAGTTTTGATTGAAGACACCAATGTCTATTGGAACCTTCCCATTAACGTATGGTGTAGAAGATACGAAATACTTTCTATCTATAAGATTTTGGAATTATTAACGCTATTAGAAACTTGTTTCATGAGGGCGTAGATCTTTTATGTTAATATCTGGCTTCAATCTGGTAGGTAAGTGACTATCGCTGTCTGTAACATCATCGGCGATATGATGCGTTGCCTGTCGTTCAGTAATGAAGCGGTCTCCATTGGTGTAACAAGAACGGTTACCTTTTATTTCGAGGGGATATGTTCGAAAAAAATCAAAATACCCGCTGTTTTTCAAGTCACGTGGACTAAATTCTACTAAAAACCCCACTATATCTTGTTAATTGACGGGGATCTTCAAGGAGCACATCGGTGATCGGTGCCTCCTGCGCAATACCCAGAGGGTCTATCTTACTGGATGATAATAGCAAATTATTCACTCACTTAAATTTTTTACTACACACTCCCGTCGGTAATCAGAGTCAGGCGCTTAGGGTCAATTCACACTGAAACGCAATGCGACGCGTCGCGCGACGCTGTATTACTGGAATAACTTGCCTGCGTCGGCGTTCCCGCCTGCCTATGATGTGGATGTCTTCAAGAAAAGAGTGAATAGGCTTTTACTAAGTTAATGTGCTTACCACCTTGGACCACATCTCCACTTACCATCAGGTGGGATTGTGGTCAAGCATTAACTTAAACTTTGAAACTTTGTGTAAAACAAAAAATTAAAGAGGCAAATAAATAGCTACCTTATTAACTCACCAACCCGTATTCCCCGTTCCAGCATTGGCGCTGTTCGACCATGTGAACCTGCTATACGGCACCGTGTCGGAGTTCTGCACGGCGGCCACGTGCGCGGACATGACAGGCCCCGGCGGCCGCACGTACGCGTGGTACGACGAGCGCGGCAAGAAGTCGCGCGTCGCCGCGCCCCAGTACGTCGACTATGTTATGACCTACACGCAAAAGACTGTCAACGATGAGACCGTGTTCCCTACTAAATATGGTAAGTTAGTTGCCTTTATCCGTGTTTTTAGCCGTATTGGGGCGGCTTAGAATACTAACCCCAATCCCACGCCGGATGGGTGTCGTAAGAGGCGACTAAATCCGGCCCGCTGGTGGTAGAGCACCTCGAGGTATTATTGGTTTTTTTTTTATGCTTTGAGCAGGCAAACGAGCAGACGGGTCACCTGATGGTAAGTGATCACCGCCGCCCATGGACATTAGCGACACCAGGGGCGTCATCAACGCGTTGCCGGCCAAGAAGATGATTGATGATTGATTGATTTTCATAATAACATGGGTTCGCCTGGGTAGCTACCACCCTTGAGCATGAGTCAGTTGCCAAACGACTCGTCGTGTTCCGGCTGGGGGCTTGAAAGCCAGTTCTTTCTTTTTTTCTTGGCCGGTAAAGCATGTCCATGGGTGACGATACCCTAGATACCGTAGATAGGTACTAATAAATCGATATTAAAGATAATTATCTGCGATCTCAAGGTTCGGTTTGAGATGCTGATATACGTTTAAATTGTTTGTAAAAGACACATTTGCAAGATCTGAATCTGAATCTTGAGATCGCAGTAATCTTAATGGTGTAAAAAACTGATTTCTGGTTCAAAATCAACACCATAAAACGGGTTGCGGGTTTGCGGGTTTGAGTTTTTAAATATATGTAACTATAAATGTACCACTTGCTTGTACATAAGCTACAGTTGGGTGAAATTAAAGGGCTGATGGGAACTCGGGTAGGAAGGCGCACTTACTTGAAACCCTTCGATGGCGGACTCGTGGCACGTGGACTGTTGCAACGTCTTCTTCACTCGAGTTTAGTATTAATTACACAGTTAAGATTCACAGATCACTTGATAAGTTCTATAAGCGGTTAGCTATTTAAATAATTTGAGCTTCAAAACGTATTTAAAGCAAAAACTGCGCGTGCGGTGGGCGGTGCGGATTCTTTCTTACGACGACCAACAACGAACTAACACTTCACATTCGCGAGAGCGAAACCGCGATAATTTAAGTGCGCCTGGGAGAAAGGGATGGATATAGGAAGCCTAGATACAAGTGCGGTACATTATTAAAAATAAAAAATATTGTTCTAGAATATCCAACACTCCCCCGGCCTTGAAGGAATCCGACTCCTTCAAAACAAATAATAATTATAAATAAATGTTAAAGCAAAGCGGAACAAAAATATATGAGTAGCGGTATAAATAACTAAATATATAGATATATATATGCGGGATTATGTGTACATATTATAATTATAAATGTAATATAAATATCTAAATAATTGGTAGTGGGCAAAGCCGCACAACTGGTCGCTCATAAACTCCATTCTTCGTCCTAACCTCCGCAACACGTATGATACCATCTTTACCGGGAAAAACCTTCGTTATGATTCCTAACGGCCACTGTAGGGGCGGTGCGTTATCAACATTTAAAAGAACAATGGTTCCTACAGTTATGGGATTTGAAGGAGTATTCCATTTCTCACGCATTTGCAAGTTGTGGAGATACTCTACCTTAAAGCGTTTCCAAAATGATTGCACTATGGAATCTAATAAAGAAAAACGGGATAACAAATGTGTGCGTTCCATGGTGACGTCACTTGCGGGAAGGCACTCCAGCGGTGCGGTGCAAAGAAAATGCGAAGGAGTAAGAGCGGTCGGCTCAGACGGATCGGAGCTCAAAACGTAAAGAGGACGGCTGTTTAGAACTGCCTCGATTTGATGTAGTATAGTTAAAAGTTCCTCATAAGATAATTTCTGCTTTCCTATCACTCGGAAAAGCAAAGACTTGACACTTTTTATATTTGCTTCCCATATTCCGCCAAAATGGGCGCCCCCTGGTGGGTTCATACGCCAAACAATTCGGTTATTAGCGAGTTCAGTAGTAAACAATTTATAGTACTCATCGTTGCGTAAAAATTCATGTAACTCACTAAGGTAAGATTTTGAAGCGACAAAATTTGTGCCGTTGTCGCTATAAAGGAACTTACAAGGGCCACGCCTAGATAAAAATCTTTTAAACGCGTCTAAAAATGTTGCGGAACTTAAGTCGGAGGCTAATTCCAAATGAACCGCCTTGGTTACGAGACATACAAAAATACACAAATATGCTTTCTGATAGCGGGCGCCGCGTGTTCTACACATTGTAATATGAAACGGGCCGGCATAATCGACTCCTGTATGTACAAAGGCTTTACTTTCTTCTAAGCGACACCTAGGTAAATCAGCCATGGGAGGAAATGTAGGTTTTGGATTTAATTTAAAGCAAGCTATACATTTATGTATGCGTTGCCGTACTATATTACGTGCGGAAAGAATCCAAAACTTTTGCCTCAAAATTGAAAGTAATAATTGTGGACCTGCGTGGCAATGTTGTTGATGATAAAAATCGATAATTAAATTAATTATATGTCCTGATTTTGGAAGCAACGCGGGATGTTTATGTGAATATCCTAACGAAGAATAGCGTAAGCGACCACCGACTCGTAAAATATCTTTGTCATCAATAAATGCTGACAATTTGCGTAAAGCGGTAGAACAAGATTTGTTCTTCTTAATATTAATAATATCTTCGCTAAAGGAAGTGCGTTGAATATTTCGTACAGTAAACGTCTCAGCTTGATCTAAGTCGTCTGAGGTAATTATGTTATTGCGCGGGAGTCGTTTAATAAACCGAAGTACGTAAACTGTACTCCTAAGGAATTTATTCCACGATGAAAATTTTAAACTAAAATTAAAAAATATATTATCTTCCTGTGCGATACAAGTAATGTGAGAAGTAGTTTTTTCTTCAGGAAGTTGCGTCGAATGCGGTATAAATTTATTAATAGGCCACTCATCAACTGGTAATGAGGCCCATGCGGGTCCATGAAACCATAGCTCATGGTTTATAAAGTGGGATGGAAGTAAACCTCGGGACAGACAGTCCGCGGGGTTTTGAACGCCAGGGACGTGGAAAAAACGATCAGGTGGAAAATGTGATTGACATTGCGATATTCTATTCGCTACAAAAATATTAAATTTATGCGGAGAGGAATGAACCCAACATAATGCGACCTCTGAATCTGAAAAAATATAAACGTTTTGTATGACACATCTTTTTGACATTGTATCATAAATAATGCGTAAAAGATTACTTGCTAGCAGCAGCGCACAGAGTTCCAGTCTGGGAGTAGTTACTGTTTTTACGCTAGAAACTCGAGATTTCGAGCTAACTAGAGTAACTATGGGCTTCTCATTGCCATTTGTTACGTGGGAATAGATAACACACCCATAGGCTTTTTCGCTAGCGTCTGCAAATGCTAGAAGTGAAACAGAGGAATCTTTTCCAATGCCAAGGTGACGCGGGAATTTCAGAGAGGAAATAAGCGGTAGCTCATTTATATATTGATGCCACTTATCTAAAATATATTGCGGTGGCGTTTCATCCCAGTCTATCTTAAGTAACCAAAGCTCTTTGATTAATAATTTAGAAAATAAAATGACAGGGCCAACCAAACCTAACACGTCATACAAACGTGCGGTCGTAGAAAGAATAGCGCGTTTGGTGCCAGAAGTTTGCGGTTGCGAAATAGAAAAACAAAAATGATCACAATCAGGCAGCCAGCGGAGACCTAATATCTTAAAACTGTTTTCTCCTTCAAAGGAAACAGCTTCAGTGTGGTGGCGGTGAGATTCAGGTACATGTGCGATTAATTCCGAACAGTTACTCGTCCATTTAACCAAATCAAAGCCTCCTGCCTTAAATAGTTTAATGAGCTGATCTGTAGCGTTGATGGACTCCTCAAGAGACGAGGCGGAGGAAGCTAGGTCGTCCATGTACACATCCCTCTCAACTATATCCGCTGCAAGGGGATAGATTTCTCTCTCATCACTTGCCAAGCGACGCAGAGTGCGTAATGCAAGAAACGGAGAGGAGCGAAGACCGAAACAAACCCGATTGTACTCATATGTTTCTAGCGGCTCGTTACTATTAAAACGAAATAAAATTCTTTGATATTTGCGGTGCGGTGGATGTACTTCAATACACAAGTACATCTGTTTTACATCAGCAAAGAATGCAATTTTAAAGATGCGGACATTCAAAAGAATGTGAAAAATGTCATTTTGTAAATTACAACCAGTGTGCAATATATCATTCAACGAGAGGCCAGAGTCTGTTTTTGCACTGCCGTCCAAGACGATACGTAACTTGGTGGAAGACTTATCCTGGCGCAAAACAGGGTGATGCGGTAGGTAAAAACCTGGACTGATACATTCATCAGGTGGAACGCGGGATAGAATGCCTTTTTCTATGTAACTACTAATAACCTCGTTATACAATTCACGTAACGCGGGTGATTTTGAAAATCTGCGTTCAAGAAGTTTAAATCTTCTTAGTGCGGTTATATACGAATTACCTAATTTCTCGGGACTGTCGCTAAAGGGTAAGTGAACCGAATACCGTCCGTCGATATTACGCGTGGTGTTGGAAATATATATTTCTTCACAAACTTGCTCGTCAGGACTGATAAATTTTTTAGAAGGCACCTCCTCCAGCTGCCAGAACCGTTCCAGATTTTGGTTTAGTTGCTCGTTAGTGAAGGCACAAAAAGCACGAGACGTTGACAACGCGTTTACGACGGGCACGTCACCCAAAATGATGTATCCTAAAGAAGTTTCTAGCGCGACCGGACCATCATACATATCACTAACGAGTTTGTTAAAAAGCAATATCTGACAATACATCTTGACTCCGAGAAGCATTTCTATCGGACCAGGTTCATGGAATGTATCATCCGCGAGCGGTATTGTTTTTATGAAAGGTAAAGTAGCAACATTTACCTGAGCGTCCGGTAAACAACCGGTTATTTTATCAATCACTGCGGGTCGAATACAGTACTGTTTCCCATCATCAAATCGCGATGTGAACTTGACTTCAGTGGAACCGTGTACCTTTTGTGATACTCCACCAATACCCTGAACTTCCACGAAGCGACTTTGTGTCGAAATAGGAAGTGACAACCTCTTACAACATTCGAATGTAATATAATCGCTTTGGGAACCGGGATCGATTAAACATCTAACATAATGCGTGCGGTTAAATTTATCTAAAACTATTATTTTTGCGGTGCCTAACAATATAGTTGTTGCGAAGCGAGTAATGTTATCACAAGAAACATTGCAATTGCTAACGGGTGCAATAGTTTGAGAAGAGTGACCCTTATCAGAGTGCTGAATAAGGTTCAATTCATTATGCGGCCGCGCGGCGTCTGACGAGTTCGACTGCACATTCGTCTTAGCGCTGCGCGCAAAGCGGTGCGATTTACGAGCGAGAGCGGAATTTGATGCGGGTGCGGTAAATTGATTTTCCGTTGTACAAATTTTATTATTGTTATGCGGAGGATTAAAATGTAGTAATGAATGGTGTCTGGCTGGACAATAGGAACAATTGCGGTTCGACGAACAATTTAAAGATTTATGTTTGGAACTTAAGCAGTTATTACAATAATTATTAGTTTTAATGAAGTTAAACCTCTCAAAAGGAGACATATTATTAACGAAATGAGAACATTTATATAAATGATCATGATTTAAATCGTTACATAACGCACAATTATTATGACTTGGACCATCCCGATTAACAAAAGCCTTAGTCATCTTCGGAGTAGGAAAATTTTTATTGCGCGGTTTATTTGAAATGGAATTATGAACTATGTTTTGTTTTGTATGCAAAAGAACCTTGTTTTGTTCTAAGACAAAATTTATCAAAGTTTTGTAAGATGGAATTTTACTATCTCGATGGGTAATTTCAAATAATTTAACAGTCTCCGAATCCAATTTTTGTTGTGCGATATGAAAGAAAATAAAGTCCGTCAAATCATCCAGCTTTAATTGCTTGAGTGCTTCAACAGATGCGTTAAAAATATTAATAAAGTTGTCGAAGCCAGCTGCGGTATTACTACTAAGCGGTTTGAAGTCTAATAATTGATTAAGATATGTGGAAGCTAATGCGCGCGGGTCGTCATATCTACGTATTAAATCGGACCAAATAACGGAATAATTTTCAGCGGTGGGCGGCAACCCAGCACAGATGCATTTAGCCTTTTCAGTTAATTTACCAACAAGATAAACAATCCTCTCACCATCTGTTAAAGTCGGATTGTCGTGGACTACGCTTTTAAACTGCTGATAAAACAATGGCCAGTTGCGTATGTCCCCATCGAATGTCATCAATTCAACAGGAGGTAACTTAGGTGTCGACCTTGAAACATGCGGCTTTACTTCTTGACTAGGCTGAGCCGTTGCGATGCATTGTTCTTGAACACGCTTTATGTGACAATACATTTCTTCGAACGAAATCCAACTCTGATAATTAATTATGTAATCAGGATTAATTGCTAAATTTTGTCGATTGTATGCGTCCAATACTTGCTCAAACTCCCGGCGTAAGTTGGATAAATTAGTTACATTACTCAAAAAAATATCAAGCTGCGCCTCATCTGTGAGTGCGTGTTGCGATAAATCATAAATAGTTTGCAAACGTGCAAAGAACGCGTCGCGTTTAGCTTCTATTAAACGCAGCTCAGGGTTGCTCATCCCGGCACTCTTGCTGCTAGCACTACTAGACTTCTTTTCCATAGCGAAAAAATAAAAATAAACTAATTTAAAATAGAACTAAATTAATGCGATTTGCGGTTTAAACGTAGCTCGATTGAGATTCTACTAAACTTGTAAATGACGTAGTATTAAGGTCCCGTAAAGAAATATAATAAACGAAAAGTTGCTAATGCGAGTGCGAAATATGACAAAAATAGTAATAACAACTACTCGTATTATTAAGTATCTATAACCAAATATACCTATTAACGAGGTGTAATTAAAACGTCAAGTACTGGTTATGCGGTAAAAATAATGAAAAGTTGCTATGCGGGTGCGGAATATAACAAAAAATAATAATAACAACTATTCGTATTATTAACCAAGTATTGACAATATACACCCGTCGCGGTATGCGATAGCGCCAACCCTACTGCAATAGTCGGTTGTTGCTAGGTGCGCGAGGAGGGAATCTTCGATACAAGAGGGTAAGTATGAATCTCGTGTGCGGCGGCGTGCTACAATATTTCAACACACCTTCAAATATAAACTATTAACAAAATGTATGTGAAATACTTGAATTAATACGTAATTCAGCTCAAATCTACGTATGCTAGCTACCAGTTATGCGGTTTAGGTAAAGGAAATAGATATATAATTAACTGACAACTATTAATACGTAAGATTTGCGATGCTATTTAAATATCTACAAATATATATAATGAAGGACCAGATCTGTGAATATATTAAATAAATAATAGATATGCTGTAATATAATGACAAATATTATAATTATATCCAATAATATCCGACTATATCCGGCCGAAGGCCCATAAATTTTATGGTGTAAAAAACTGATTTCTGGTTCAAAATCAACACCATAAAACGGGTTGCGGGTTTGCGGGTTTGAGTTTTTAAATATATGTAACTATAAATGTACCACTTGCTTGTACATAAGCTACAGTTGGGTGAAATTAAAGGGCTGATGGGAACTCGGGTAGGAAGGCGCACTTACTTGAAACCCTTCGATGGCGGACTCGTGGCACGTGGACTGTTGCAACGTCTTCTTCACTCGAGTTTAGTATTAATTACACAGTTAAGATTCACAGATCACTTGATAAGTTCTATAAGCGGTTAGCTATTTAAATAATTTGAGCTTCAAAACGTATTTAAAGCAAAAACTGCGCGTGCGGTGGGCGGTGCGGATTCTTTCTTACGACGACCAACAACGAACTAACACTTCACATTCGCGAGAGCGAAACCGCGATAATTTAAGTGCGCCTGGGAGAAAGGGATGGATATAGGAAGCCTAGATACAAGTGCGGTACATTATTAAAAATAAAAAATATTGTTCTAGAATATCCAACACTTAAGATTGATTTATTAATCTCTGGACTTATTGTGTAGTTGGCGACGAGTTTATCGGAAGTTCTTTAATGCTGAGATTGCATTTTCTCACCGCGCTTTACTTAAACGGGTCAATCACACTGTTCCGAACTTCTGTTAGACTGTAAAATTAGCGCTATATCCAATACGAAGCACCTTAAGAGTTTTCCCAATTAAAAGTCAGTGTTAGGAATGAATTATGCTAGACCGTGCCGGACACGAGCCGTGCTCCGTACGAGGAACTTCGCTAACATTTTACGAGGCTTGGACGCGGACGTCGCGCGCGTCGCACGGTCGCTCGATGACCGCGTCATATGAAATGTCAGTGAAGATTTAAATGCGTGCCTCTTCCGTACCTCGTACGGGGTACGGCTCGTGCCCGGCACGGTCTAGCATGATTCATCCCTTATCACTTATCCTCATAATTATGATAATATATCAGCGATTAGAATCTTATACGATAACTTTAAAAAAAAGCTTATTTATTATTTATTTATCTTGACTGATATGATAGCGGGCTTGAACGTGTCTTATCATAGTCCTAAATAAATGACCCCGAAAATTCTGCCAAGAGTGAAGCGTCCCGGAAGAACATAATAATTTCGATAGAGTTGTAGCCTCGCCACAAATACGAGATAATATTCTTTCCCTTACAATGCTGAAGATACATGGGGAAAGGGGGGGGGGGAGGGTTTGAAAAATCGCTAAAAGCGCTTTACCTAATAAATGGGTGCCCCCGAAGTACGCAATGACATACGGCAAACTAAAATGGGCGTATATGAGTCAAAGTTTAGATGATCCACTTCCCACTGGTCACATCCAGTGACCAAAGCGACGTACCTATTGTCATAATCTCACCTGGTCACGTCCATGCCTTCCAGCGAACGAGTTCCCCGCATCATTCGAGGGCGTAGTCCGGCGGGTGGTGCGGCTGCTGTTCCACGTGGTGGCGCACATGTACGCCGCGCACTTCCGCGAGCTGGCGCTGCTGCGGCTGCACGCGCACCTTCACCTCACGTTCGCGCACCTCACCGCGCTCGATAGGCGGTTCGCGCTGCTCGACCAGAAGGAGACCGAGGTTTGTTCGCGTACCTAGTAGTAGGAACAGTACGAAACCACTAGTGATGGGGTCTCCTCTTGACAAACCCGGCGTTAGGGGGGCCAAGGTTGGGCGACAGTCTAGGGCGCCAAAGGAGAATGCCCATAGCCAGTACTCTCAAAAAAATTATTGTGTCACTATGATTTTTGGACAAAAAATTAAATTAAAATATTTCAAGTAAATACCCTATTTTCTAAAAAAATCCTCTTTAAGAACAATTTTCTGAAATTAATAAGTAACTCTACTTCCGTTTTACAAAAGAAAACCATTGGGCCATTTATGTTTGGATAAGGGCCAATCAGAAATCTTTTAAGATCCTTCGGGCCAATAGGTTGCATTGATTCCATTATGATTATGATACAATAAACTAGATGACGTAAGGGGGCTGTCAAATGAATTAGAAAATTATTATAATCAGCCAGGAGTAATAGTGTTCTGTGATTATAATACATTACAAACTACATGGCGTTTTGGGACTTTCAAATGAATTTGAAACTTAAAATATCGACATTACATACGCAATCGACTTTAATACGCCTGCATAGAGTCCATATTACTGTGAGTTTACTATAACCTAAATTCAAACTAATTTTGTTGAAAATCTCGTATTTCCTACTATTAACATTGACTAAAGTTAGTATATGTAATTTATAAAGATAACATAATCAAATAAAGGTATTTTAATCAAGACACAAAAATGTTAAAGTCAGTACATTTCTCCATACTAAATGGGCATTCTCCTTTGGGGTGAGGAGCAAAAAAAGGAAAAATAAAATTTTTAATAAACGTTCCAATTGGTTTAGCAAAAAAATTTCGAGCAAAAAAGCTCGATTTTGGTTTTCTTATGTGGACGCCACAATATTCTTGAGGAGGCCTAGAGCATATTGTACCTACCATTGACCGACGGTTCGCCCTACTCGATCAGAAGGAGATCGAGGTTTGTTGTTGACGTAACAACCGTAACCATTCCACTACAGCTGACGGCACGTCGGCACGGGTCTTCCTTGACGAGGCCCAGAGCCCACGCTACTTCAGTGTGGATGTGTGTTAATTACATTTTAACCAAAATTAGCACTTTAAAACCAAATATTTAGCAAACGGATAAATAATTGCAAAAATGGTCTTAGAAGACCCATAACATTTTTGAAAGACCTTTTCGACTATACCCCATAATAATATTATAGGGTACCCGACAAATAAAAATTCATCCTCACGTTACCCTACGGGAGGTACAGGTACCCTGAAAAAAAAATGATTTTCAATATTTTATTCTACGATTTTGGAGTTTTAATAAATATGTATATCCATGCCAAATTACAGTTTTCTAGCACTAAGGGTCTCTGTGCGTTGCTTGATTTGCTTGGGATAGACGGACGGACGGACAGACGAACAGACGGACAGACGGACGGATGGACATGACGAAACTATAAGGGTGCAGATTTTTCTTCGGTACCCTAAAAATCATGTAGTGTGCTATAGTTTTGTCGCGGACTGTATGTATGAAAGCCTGCATTCTGGGCATCTCATGTTATGTATCACATAAACTCAGTTTACAACCCAGGACTAGAGACTGAGGCTTTTCTCGGCATTGGTTATACCAAAGGATATTATAGGATTGCTGAACCGCATAAATATTTTGGACTGGCTTCTTTTATGGCTATAATATTCTATGTCATCACATTTAGGTGATCTAAATAATGTGTTTTTCGTTGTCAAATGAATATTTCCGATTTTATGACGTGTGATTTGATTTCCATTGCAGGTATTGCGTGACCTGGAGGTAGCGCTGCGACTGACGGAGCCGGCGGGCGGTGCGGGGGCGGCGGCCGGCGGGGCGGGGGGCGAGGGCGAGGACGCGTCGCCGCGGCGGCGCTCGCCCGTCGTGACGCAGCCGCTCGCCTCCGCGTGACCGCTGCGCCGCCTGCGCCCCTCGCGCCGTTGCCCCCCGTGCCCCCCGCCGCGCCGCCGGCCCCCCGCCCGCGCCGCGCACGCCCGTGTAGGGTACTTAAATTGTAAAATGCCTTTCGCGATTCGATCGACTAGTTGACGCGTGTACGTTTCGTAACTTGAAGAATTGTTAACTCTATTGTAAATATTTCAATCTGTTAAGTAGTTTTAGGTGATTATGATTAGTTTATAAATTTGTGATTGCTTTGGTTGTAAATAAAAGTGATATTTGTTTAACTAATAAACTGAAAGCTTTATGAATGTGTGTATTTTTTAAATTTTTATCACAAAACTACCTTTCAGGAGTTGCACATAGTCTTTTATGTCTTGCCAAATTATGATTTACAAATCATATATCCCTCACATTTCTTTCTTCACACCAGTAAATCCAAAACAATTCTTATTTATGGTATATGTTTTTAAGCAATGAAAAGCCTATCCGTAAAGCTGGGAAGAGATAGCCGTGGTAGCGAGGTGGCGCATGAGGAAAAAAATCCACCAGTAGGATTACTTTTCACATGATGCCAGGAGAATGTAGTAATGCTATTGATGGATATTTCCTCGTGCACCCCTTCGCTACCCTGCACATCTCTGGCGTAATCTCAGTAAGCTCTGCAAATTGAAACATTGCAGTACAGTTTACATACTTTATATCATTGAGATCAAAAAGTTCTACTAATATTGAAAATGTAAAATGTTTGTTAATCTTTCACGCAAAAACTACTGAACAGATTTTCATGTTTAGTACACAGCTGCACAGGTGCCTGATCTGGAACAGGCGATATGGTACTTATTATCCCGGAAAACGTGGACAGCAGTGGGCAGATTGTACACTTATCAGTAACATGCAGACGACATGATGTAGTTAAGAAAACCTATAATTATATTGATTTTACATATATAGCACATCATTGAAATTCGTTATTTCTCATAACATCTATTCCTCATAAACTGCACTATAGATAGTAGTGAGATTATTTTTATCACAAAAATCTTATCCTAAATTCGCTTCATTTGTGAAAACACGTGATTCTTTTTTTATCAAATAAATTCATGTGGCAAACAGGATTAAATGATAACAGACACGATATAATTCGATTTTAGTCGCCATCATACAATAGTTGTCTATATTATTTCGATGTCCTACTTACTACTACTAAAACAAAACTAGTAATTCCAATGACAGTGGTTTTGCATTACCACAGTGCATTACTATGGAAAATACATCTAGAATAATTTATATTTGTAAAAAGTGGTCAAACCAATGAAATGAAGAATCTGCTAATGAACATTATATGTTGTGCCCGAGCGAGGCCTGGCCTGGTATAAATAGCCCCTGCCCCCCGTGCCCCCACCTCTTGGTACAAGCATGGTATTGCATTTTATGGCAATTTTCGCCGCAGAGCAGAAGTCCGAGAATTAGACTCGAAGGACCAAAATTCAGGTGGAGCCGCAAACCAATTAATGCATTCATTATTAATGAGGAGAAATTGGACTACGATGCCAAAATGTATGGGTCGTTAGGTATTAAAGACCAGACACTGGTCTGGTGCTTACAGCTTATATCTACATAAATGAGCAAAATTTCAAGCACTTATGACCCGGCGCGCGCAACAATCCAATCCAAGACAACTTTAAGCCAAATGTACTCTTTGCTCGTAGAGTGCTGTGCGCCTAGTATCACGCACCTGAATCATGTCGCTTTGTGGCTGTCGCATCGTAAATATTTTACACTCATAATTTCTTCTCAACGCATGGGGATACGAAGTACAATTCCAAAATATGAATCTTTAAGAAAATACATGTGTATGTGACAAAATACAAAGCCATTACAGCAGACTAGCCACTAACGATAAGTGGTCACCAAGAACGGCAAGCTTTGAATGAATATCTGTGCCTTGTGCCATATCATTGATCTAATTTACCAACCAACACCCGACGAGTGGCTACGAGTCATAAGGTCAATGTCAATCATACCTATTATTCGGCGTATGACTTGAAATTATTCTTTTTCTCTCTTTTTTTGGCCGGCAACGCATATGAAATGAAATGAAATGAAATGAAATAATCTTTATTCATGTAGGTATCACTGATACTCTTATGCACGTCATTTTTTTAATCTACCAGCTTTTCGGAAAGGTGAAGAAGAAAAGCCGTAAAGAAACTCCTCAGCACATCTTTTAAAAATAAAACTTATATCTATTACAAAAATAGGTATTCTTTAACCTGTGCAGAACTGGTTGCCTAGCTAGTCATTTCCAAGCATCCTTGTCATTTAAATATTCATTTATGCTATAGTAGCCCTTGCCTAAGACTTTACACGTTTCTTAAAAGATTGCACCGGTAAGTCATGTATTTGTTTTGGGACTTTATTATAAAATTTTATACCTAGTCCCATAAAAGAACGTTGCACTTTAGAAAGACGGTACGAAGAGGTAGCCAATTGATGCATCCTTCTTGTTTGACGATTTGAAAAATCACAATTTTGTTTATATGCAGTTATGTTATTCCGTATAAACACTAAATTATTATAAATATATTGGAAAGCTACTGTAAGTATACCTATTTGTTTAAATTTGATACGCAAGGACTCCCTTGATTTTAGTTTATAAATAGCTCTAATGGCTCTTTTCTGTAATACAAAAATTTGTTCTATACCGGCTGCTTTGCCCCACAGTAAAATGCCATAAGACATAACACTATGGAAATATGCAAAATAAACAAGCCGAGCAGTGTCGACGTCAGTGAGCTGCCTTATTTTTCTAACAGCATAAGCAGCCCTAGCAAGTTTAGTTGTGAGAGATGCTATGTGGTAAGTCATTTATATACACCAGGAAAAGAAAAGGGCCCAAGATCGAGCCTTGCGGAACACCCATCACAGTAGGTGACCCTGATGACTTTTCATCGTTTATATTAACCTTTAGTATCCTATTACTTAAATAAGATGCGAGCAAGCTAAGGGCCTTGTTTTTCACGCCATAGTGACTAAGTTTAGATATTAATGTATCGTGCTCAACACAATCAAACGACTTTGATAAATCACAAAATACACCTAGAGCATTTTGCGACGACTCCCATGCTTCATATATATTATTATGCTTTAAGAGCCTGGCTCCGGCATCTGTTGTACTACGACCTTTAGTAAAACCGTATTGCTCCGGATGTAATAAATTATTATTGTTGAAGTGGGTTAGCATTTGATTCAGTATGATCTTTTCGAAGATCTTACTGAGTGTTGGTAATATAGAAATTGGCCTATAATTATTAATATCCGTTTTTTCACCTGTTTTAAATAATGGTATAACTTTACTGCATTTCATTAGATCTGGAAATACACCAAGATCTATGCATTTATTAAAAACTACAACTAAACAAGGAGCTATAATATCTATTATGTATATTATAAGAAGTGATGCCTTTGATGTTGCTAATGTCCACGAGCGACGATAGCCACTTACCATTCAGGTGGATCTTCAGATTCATTTGCCGGCTATTTTTATAAAAAATCTAATGTCATGCGATTCATCTTCCGGTACCTCTTCGAAACTTGCCGTTCTGGCCAGTATACAATATTTATCTATGGCCATCCAGTTACAGATGGATGGAGGAGGTACCTACCTACCTATCATAAAGTTCTTGGCTGTCGCCCAAAGTAGGGATGCACGATATACATCGATGTTTGATGAAACAGTCGATGTAAAGTATGGAAACATCGATTTAATCCGATGTTTTTTTAATACGTCAACATCTAGTATGCATCGATGTTTTTTATTCAATGCATCGAAGAGGCAACCCTAAACAAAAAAAAAGTAAATGTGTGCAATTCACACGTGGTAGAAGTGAAACTTTCCAATGGTTTCAAGATAATGAGATGAAAAAGCAATAAATCGAATCTTCTACCTTGTTCCTCGCGCCATCTATGAATACAACTTAACACTTTTTAAAAATCTATCTAGCAATAAAACGAATCTTCTATCCTACTCCTCACGCCATCTATGAATACAACTTAGCACTTTTTAAAAATCTATCTAGCAATAAAACGAATCTTCTATCTTATTCCTCGCGCCATCTATGAATACAACTTAGCATTTCTACTGTCTGTATAATCGGTCGGTCGATCGACAGATATTAAACAACGAAAATGAAATTCTTATTTTTTGTTGATAAATTCTTTGAAAATATTTAAAAGAGCATTTGAAAGTATTTAAAAACAGTATAAAAATAAAACTAAAATAAAAGGAATACTGAGAGACGCGAACCTGCGCATCAGGTATTGTGTATCTACGTCCTGACCATTGAGCTACGGAGAAGTTAAATTCTAAGACGAAATTAGCGATTATATTATCTTACCTGTCGTTTTTCCGTTGCATCCGGTTTGAAATCACTAACGATTCTAAAGAAGTTTCACTTGAAAAATCCACCATTAGGCCATTAGGCTAATGTTGAAAAGCGTTCCCTTAGTTTTTGGATATCAAATTCACTGCCGATGACCTTTTTTTAGTCCCAACGCTACAAAAAATAAAAACAATCGATGTATAAAAACATCGATGTATTTTTTGAAACATAGCTATTACATCGATGCCACTATGCGATGCATTGCATCGAAACAAACATCGATGTTTTTTTTCAATGTGCATCCCTAGCCCAAAGAGAGCTGTCGCCAATGTTGTTTCAGAGCTTCATCGGCTTGAAGGAGAGCTCTTTTTTAGGAGGGCCTTTAGAAATGTAGAAAATTATTATTTTTCAAAGAAGTTTTAAACACATAGTTTAAATTAATAATTCTAAGGGTTGCCAGAAACACATATAGAAAATGACAGTAGTGTTTCGGTTTCCGAACGAAAATTGTCAGTGATTGTCAGTCAATAGAATGAAATGAACAAAATGAACGAATAGAAATGTCATTATTGAATTTGACATGACATTACATGAAATTTCATTTCGATATCAATAAATCTGTAAAAAGAGGATCGCAATTACATTTAGGGAGCGTTTCAGTGGTGATTTCACGTATAAATATGTTATAATGTGGGTTTGTTGGAGTAGTTGGTGAAGAGCTCAAGGAGCATGTACGACAGTACGTGTGGTGCGGCTGCCACAGGGCAGTGCGGCAAGGCGCAGCGCGAGGGCGACGCGCCGCCGCCGCGCGAGCCCCCGGCGCCGCCGCTCGAACGGGACTACAGCGGCTTCGACATCGTCAAGGCGACGCAGTATGGAGCTTTCGCCCGCGTTAAGGAGCTCGTGGAGGCCGGCTGGGACGTCAACCAGCCCGACCATGAGACCGTTACCCTGCTACACTGGGCTGCTATCAACAACAGGTAACGTTACCCGCGTAAGAATGTCCTTTCTGAGTCATCTTGAAGTTGCTAAACAATTTGTCATAGTGCTACTGCTAATCACTTAACATTCAGAACAACTTTTGAAATCTTATGATCCTGGTTGTTTCGCTGGATATGTTGTTCTTTAATAAGTTATCACATTCTTCTGGTCGCTTTATCATGACAACTTTAGTCATCACTATGACAAAAATGCAATGTATGTGGCAGAAACATACATTGACAGAGTGATCTTTAGATAACATTTCCAGAAGCTTCTGATAGTGTTTCCCATGTATTGGTGGTGATGATTTCTATAATGTTGCTTGTCTGCTTTCTTGCTGACTGTTACTGTAAAATCACCATAATGTGTAGTAGTGAATTGTATTGGCTATTCCTATTTATCGCTACTCTTTGAGTTTTAGTCTGGATGAGTTTGATCCTACAGTTGTGTCTTATTGTAACATGTTCAAACATCCTATTAATCTTATAAATTTGAAAGTTTGTATGGATGTTTGTCACTCTTTCGTGCAAAAGATAATGAATGGATTTTTATGAAATTTACACTGTGTAGTTAGACTTATGTGGAATAAGATGTAGAGTACAAATCGACACTTGAAAGGAAAAATTGACTAAGTGACATTGAGGTAATTTTACAGGAGAGCAGTTTAAAGTTGGAATTTTTAGAAAAGTTGTTGTATATGCCACAATATAGATGATAAAATAAGGATTCCAAAACAGTAAGAATAACGTCAGTAGGAGGATTACAAAAAAATATATGATTTTTTTCTATTAATTCCAACTTTAAACTGCTCTCCTGTAAAGTTAGCTCAATGTCGCTTAGTCAATGTTTCCTTTCAAGCGTCGATATTATCCCGGAGAGCACACAGGCAGAGCTGTTGGCAAAGCACTAGTCACAGATCATGTTTGTTGCAGACGAGAGATTATGGAGTATCTCCTGGAGAAGGGAGCAAAGGTGGATGCCATCGGTGGAGAGTTGCAGTCCACTCCACTGCACTGGGCCTCACGCCAGGGCCACCTAGAGGTCAGGACTTATATTCAACTGTTCAGTTAAATCAGAGATGATAGGAATTTATACATCAAATTTTGAAATCAAAATTAAGATAAAGGGGAATTACAAACCAAGCCACAGATTTTTTGGCCACGGGAACCAAATATCTAATAAACTAATTTGCCTTTTTTAAATCCCACCTGAATATTCCAATGAAAGTGTTAAATAAAGAACAACAATTATTTTTACTTGACCCACTGATTTATACATCACCTAATTTACTAATTCAGGCACGGATTTTACAACTAACCAACATTTTAAATATTGTCCACCCATATAGTTTTAGTTTAGCACCCATACATAAATGTTTTTTTCTGGATATGAAATTCAATTTGATTTGATTGTTTCAGATAGTGGGACTATTGTAATGTTAGGCTTAGATAATGAGATTTAAGAATTCATTGCCATTTAATGCTTTTGTATGCAAATAGCCATCTCACAAACAGTTATGCAAGGTTAAAAGTGATTACTGCTGCTGTATTCATACGTCTTAACACCATCACTGTAACCAAAATAATACAATATTAAACTGTTGATTTATTATTTAACTTGCTTTATGTTTATCATTGTTATTTATTTATTGAAAAGAATACAGTGATACAATATATCGCACCCCTAGATGAAGACTCCGGTAAATCAAAAAACTTAATTTTTCAGAAACACCGAAAAACTGATTTTAGAATAGTTAGGAAAGATATCAAAAATCTAATAATATATACATAAAGGTACCATTTTATAATGCTTTTTGAATTATTTTATTTGCATATTGGCTGTTAAAATCCTAAGAAAATCGAAATTTTTTAGTTACTCTACTTTTGCAGCAGGAGTAAGCTACTTTTTTATGCACTAAGTAGAGTTACTTTAGTTTATCTGAAATAAAAATGAGATAGGTACATTACTTTTCACCTCAGAAATATGATAAAACTTTTTTTTGAGGGTTTTGCTATGCACGACCTGGTAAGCTTAGGAACACTAGCTTTAGTTTTTATTTTTATGTAAGTGCATTATGCACTAGAATGGTTAAATAGTAGAAATAAAACAATTGTTTATGCAAAAAGTTGTTATAATTTTATTACAGCAAAAATTCGTTGGTACTTAGTGTTATAAAAATATTATGGCCTATAAAACAAACTGAGATCGTACGCGACTTATTATAAATAAATATTAATTATTCGTTTTTAAATAATCACATAAATGTACTTTAAAAAAGTATCTCTTTTATGCTTTAAAAAATTCTTATTTCCTTAACTGTCATTACAAAATCCTAAAATGTACAGCTACTGAACTAATATTACTTAGAATGTTACTGCTTATCTAGAATTAACGAAGATTCTAAAATGCTGGGTGGTGAAGCTCCTTCAGCTGGCAACTCAGGCTCCTTTACTATATTGAGTATATCCTTACCAGATGATGACAGAGTTCTTAGTGGTCAGGGTTCTCTTTTTATGCGTTTATCAATTCTAACATGAGTTTTTCACGGCCTTTTATTGTCCTAAAAATAAACAATGTTCATATTCAATAATAAATCAAGTAAAGTCAACCAACTCAAAAAATCCAAAAATATCACGTATTGTTTTTCATAACTTTATAACGAATAATAAAATCAATTAAAAATGTCATTAACAACCTATTTCTCTATTAAAAGTATATATATCACTAAACAGACAAAAATAAACGAAGTTAGAATTAAAATTCAACAAAACTACGTTAAATCGAAATTTAGGTTTACTTTCATGTAAATCTGAGTAAATCAAAATATCAAAAAAAATATTGCAATATAATCTCATCTAAACTCCTGAAAATCGAAATAAACTATTATTATCATCAGTGAAATTTCAGCAAAACCTAATCATCTCAAAATAAACATGAAACTTACCTAATCAAATTTCACGTAAACTCCTGCAACTCAAAATATCCCACTATGCAATCGTACTCCACCTGCGTCGACCGGGAGACAACTAAAAATGGTGGAGTAGTATTCGCGCCGCTAGGGTAAGTTCATTCAAGTAAAGCAGCACTTCATGCCATTTTTCGACAACGGTTTAAGGTATCGTTACGTGAGTTATATCTCCGTGTAGGTATTCGAGTCAGCAATTCGAAAACACCACTAACTCAAAACGCATACTTTTTGATTTAGTGGGGTTTTCATCTAGGGGTGCGATATGACAATAAGTTGATAATAATTAAATTACAACTTTTAATTGTTCACTTACTCTGTTAGGATTTAGCTAGATACTCATAGCATCTAGATTCTAGAAGGAACATAGCACTTTTGCACTACATTAGGCAAGGAGGCTTGCATAGCATATGGAGTTCCTCTCCAAGTAATTAAATATTACTTCACTATGGCTATGACCTCAACCCATAAATGTGACTTCAACCCTTTAATGGCGCACTACTGAGCATGGATCTCTCCTTTTGAGGAGGAATAGGGCATACTCCACCACGCTGCTCCAGTACTCAAGGAAATTTTTACCACTAAGCACCCATCCAACCACCGACCGCGCCTGCTGTTGTTTAACTTTGTCGGTCACTTAAGCCCCGTTTATAAGTATAAAGTAGTTAAGTAGATAACTAAATTTTAAGTGAAACATTTTTAGTGCGCGTCTAAACGTAATAATTTAGTAAAGCTCTTTAGTTCATACAATTCTTCACAACCTAATTAATTACTTAAGCATTTTACTAAATTTTAACTAAAAAGTGCCTGTCCAAATGTGTTAAGACTCGCCCACTACTACTTAATAGAAAATAGAAAAAATTCTAAGTTACATATTTACTTGCGTACTAAATTTTAACTACTAAATTGTCTGTTTACATGTATTAATTTGCTTAAAATTTAGTAAACTACTTAACTACTTAATACGTGTAAACGGAACAGTAGGATCGATTCAAGCCACAGGTCAATTCATACAAAGTTATTGTATCACAGGCCGTGGTAGTCCTAATGCGAGCGGACGCGGATGCGTCGTTGCGTGACGCGGAAGGCTGCGCGGCGCTGCACCTCGCAGCCCAGTTCGGCCACACGGCGGTCGTGGCGTACCTCGTGGCGCGCGGCGTTCCGCCCGACGAGCCCGACGCCGCCGGGATGACGCCGCTCATGTGGGCTGCGTGGAAAGTGAGCTCAAACAGTACAGCGGACTACAACTTGGGAGAATGATGACATGTGTTGTTTTTTGTTGGTCGGCATTGGTGATGCATTTGGTGTTACTGACGTCTATGGATGATGGTGGCTACTAACATTAGGTGGATCGTCAGCTTGTTTGTTGGCTATCTATCTAACAGCCTTTAAAGTCTACTGCTGGACATAGGCCTCCCCTAATTGGCGCCACTCTGACTGGTCTTGGGCTATTTATACATCGTGGAAAAAGATTTACTTACAAATTATGTGTTATGGTGTTGCCAGCTTGAGTGGTGAGTGTGGTGACGCTACGTCGAAGAAGATATGGAGTCAAGGTCATTGCGATGTCCCAAGCATTGCTATGAGACTTTAATGTGTCTGGGAGAGGGCTGGGTGTCTCAACTCCTGCCACCCGAAATCTATTGTAGTTGTAATAGTAAAGCGATTTAATACCTTGTTGCTGCAATGTCAGTGTCTCTGAGAGTCAAACATTAGTTGTACCGTGACAGGTGTCAGCGGTGGACCCGCTCCGGCTGCTGCTGACGCTGGGCGCGGCGCCCTCGCCCGCCGACCGGTCGCACGGCAACACGGCGCTGCACTGGGCCATCCTGGCGCGGAACGTCACTGCCATCTCCACGCTTATACTATACGTGAGTTTATATTACAATAACTATAAATTTTAAGTTCTCAAAAATCCCCGACAGTTTTATTTACACTAAACATAGCTAAGAACCCTCTCGATCATGTCAGGTTTCAAACAAAAATAACCGCATCATAATCGGTCTATCGTTTAGGAGCTATGAGGCCATAGACAGACACAGACACGCCAAACTTATAACACCCCTTTTTACGCAGGAGTACCATAATCTCACGGCACAAATGACAAGAAGGAAAATGCGTTTGTCATATGGCAATGCTAATCTGACATTTTGTCAAGTCAAAATACGATTTGTATGAAAAGGAGAACCCCAGTTTCCATAGAAACTCAGGCCTAAGTAGACAAGACTGGAAATTGGCTGTTAATTAGATTATTGCAAAAGGTTCAATTTCTCCAATTTTCACGGCTGCCAGCAATGGCCAACTAAGGAAATCCTAGAATGAATCACCTTAATTATAGGTTATGATTATGTCATACTCGTGTCACAGTGCTATTTAATATGTATTTTACACTTACTATAAACCAAACACCTATGCGTAATCATTACAAACGTAAGAAAGTCTTTCACAAATACTAACACTTAAACTACGAGTTTAATGGCTAAAACTAAGTTGGCGGGTGTCTATTATACTATCTACTACTTCAATGGTTTTCACCCAAAACGAATGTCATAAAAAGGTTGTATAATAAAAGCTATTGCATATTTCAAGAGATTTTATTAGTTATTATTATAATATATTAATATTTCGTGTAGTTGTGCAGGAGGCGCTATATTTCGTTAGTACCTTGCCCAATCAAGATACCATAATATACTCATTGTAAGTATGGCCACAGCAACTTCCTGATCTTCTAAAGATGTATAGGGTACGTTATCCAGTGTTCAGGACTTATTCTGAACCTTTGTCAGTCAGAAAACAGGCGATTAAGGAGTCCATATTCATATAGTATTGGTTTGCAAGAAATTGTAGCGAAACTGCGAAACACATTCACCAAAACACAAGTACGAAAGCGAATACAATAGAAAATTAAAATCACTGTGTGCGTGTCGATGAGATTCAATAGTAAATAGGACTCCAAATACGCTGAAAATATTTAATAGTAAAAATATACAAAACACGCGTAGAAAGATGAAAGATCGATGAGAAATATGACAATACAGTGGTGTTATTTATAAATACTATGGTTACCAAAATGACATTATTAGGGATTACATCATCTTTGTTGTCAATCGATTAATCGATGTCAAAATATTCGAAATGTAATTTAATAAAATTAGCATAACGATTAAATGGTAATTATAATATATTACATAGTTTTGATTTATATGGAATACGAAAATATGTAAAAAATAAATTAATATTATAATTATAATCAATAAAATAATACATAAAATATATTATAATGTTCCATCAATCGATCAATATCAATCGATTCAATCGATTATAAAATCGTATGTAATGAGGTAAATACTGTGAAAACTTTTTTGCATTATTTAGTTCATTTGGCAAGAGCAGCTGAAGCTAAGATTTAAATATGTTTATCTTATAATAAAGACGATTTTTTTGCTATATAGTTTACACTTGTCTAGTCCGATGTTCTAGCACAGATTACATATGGTTCGAGGCCGAAAATTGGGGTTCTCCTTTATTTCCTTACCAAAATTAATAAGCATTTTGGATAAACTAGAATAAACCTTTGCGATCATAATTTTGCCAGATATACGCACCATCAGTGGAAAAAAGGCATAAGATGGAAACTGCAATTTTACAGGAGAGCAAAGAAACTGTTAAAACTGTCAGTAAGAAGTCAAAGGAATTTACATTACAATTTCCTGCACAAATTCGTCAAGATGAATGGTAAAAATTTGAAAAAAATTGAGCAATTATGTAGCTTTTGTTCCTCTTTTTAGTGATATCAATAACTAAAATTCAAAGAAATACAACTTATGCTTTTTTCCACTGAGGGTTGTATTACTTTCAATATTTATGATGTGAGGAAAAAGGTATATAGTGACATTACCATAACATAAACAACAGTCTGCCATAATATTAATCTGCTGTATGACTTCAACCTTATATCATAATACCGATATTTCAGTTACATAGATTGTGGTCACGGTGAGACTTGAAATGAATGAAAAGAATGTCATGTTGTCAGGGTAATGCAAGCCTCGATATCCCCAACCTGCGCGGCGTGACCCCGCTAGTGATGCTGCAGACCTCCGGTGACTCGTTGTGGATCGGCACCAAGGTCTCCGATAAGATAAAGGAACACTCCCTTGCTAACTCCAGGAAGAACTTCCTGCGAAGATTGGCGTATGACAAGGTGAAATTAACCTAATGCAACTTTTGTTATTTGATGTACGTTTTTACCAACACTCTTTGTAATGCTAGCCATACACGCGATCAAGTAGATTTAAATAGTTATGTTGTGTTTAGCTGAGTGCGTAGTGTTTATACCTTCCTAAAAACTGGAAAATACCCTGTTATTATTGATACAGTATTGTTATTGTTGTATTTGTAATATTAGTGTGAAGTCCATCGTTATGACTTTATTAATATTTTAATGTTGTAAAGAAACGAAAACTGATTTGTGTACTGCCGACAAACTGGCCAACAGTTTGGCAGAAATCTAAGTACTGTGAATGTATTTTCTTTTCATAATAAATAAATAAAAAAGTATACTTGTCAAGTTTACAGCAGACTTGACGCGACAAACAGTAAACTTGACGGTGTTTGGCTGCGGCATGGCTACTGACCAGTGGCCATATAACTATCTTATGTACACTGGATGCCGCATCAAGTCGAACTGAAAACTTGACAAGTACACTTGATCGTGTATGGCCAGCTTAAGACAAACTGGATCAACTACTCTTGGAAGAAGTGGCAAAAAACTCCCATGGAACATATTTACATTGTGTTGTATCTGTTAACTTGTCTGTCTTTCTTTTAAAATTATATTTAACAATTTTAATTCTTCTAATCATTCCTTCTACTAAAGCAGACAAATTTGGAGTTACTCTGTGGTCTGAGGATATGAGTGAGAGTGTAACGTAAGTAACCTTGCAGAAGTTCCGTTGGTGGTGCGTGGTGTTGATGCCATTCGTGGCGTTCTACCTGACGGGGCTCACATTGGAGCTGGCGGCGCCCTACCTCGTCAAGGCGCTGCTGCTCGTCTGCTTCTACGCTCTGCTCCATTTCGTCAGCAATCTGCTCTTCGACGAGGACCTCAAGAATATTTTCCCCCTCAGTGTCTATTTGGCCACCAAGGTATTGTGTTGAATCACCTATTTACAGTAAAGTATTCAAGTAAAATGTGGTTTGAGTGAATGGTTCATCATACGTTAAGCTACATCAATGATAAGGATTTAGGTGTGTTTATTAAAAAGTAACGCCAGATAGGCCAACCATAAAACCCCGGCGGGGTACATGCGGTCCGCGGGCCGCAGGTTGAGTGTAGCTGCTCTACGACCACGCCATCTCTTTCTCTCTCTATAATATCACCCTCTCTCTTACAGGTGTGGTTCTACATAACGTGGATAGCATTCATAGCGCCGGCGGTGAGCGCGCTCAGCACGGCGGGCTTCCTCGCGTGCTCGCTGCTGCTGTGGTACACGTTCCTGCGCTCGTGGCGGAGCGACCCCGGCGTTATCTGTGCTTCCAGAGATGATAAGTTCCGCGTGAGTACACACGGGCAGTGCCGGCGTTAAGTCCGATTTACACGTATTAAGTAGTTAAGTAGATAACTAAATTTTAACTAAATTTTAAGTAAATTAATACGTGTAAACAGACAATTTAGTAACTTTTTAGTTAAAATTTAGTTATCTACTTAACTACTTAATACGTGTAAACCGGACTATAGAGCCACTGGCACCGCAGGCAAGAATATTGGGGCGCCCACATAAGAAAATCAAAATCGAGTTTTTTTTTGCTTGAAAAATTTTTTGCTGAACCAATGGGAACGTTTATTAAGAATTTTATTTTTCCTTTTTTTTTGCTCCTCACCCCAAATGTGGCGCCCCTCCATATTTGGCGCCCTAGGCCGTCGCCCCACCTTGCCCCTCCCAAATGCCGGCTCTGCACACGGGTACAGGGAGGATAACTACGTATAATTGAGGTCGAGCGCCCCACTACTCGCCGGTTTCTGAAAGGCTGGACAGAAAGGACAAAAAGGATGAAAGATTTATCAATCAACTGCCAAATCAATTGTTAAACGTCAGTAGTTTGCTATCTATATATATAAAATTGAAAAGAGACACACCGCTGATTAAACAAAAAATCTCAGAAACTACCGAACCGATTACGATGAAATTTGGCAGAGAGATAGTTTATGCTAAGGAGACGTCAGCTAAGAACGGATTTTTGAAAATTCATCCCCTAAGTAGCAAAAATAGGGGTCCGAAGTCATTTTCATACAAACCAACTTCGTTAGTTTTAGAGTTATAATTATGAAAATTTTTATGCAAGTTTATAGTAATAAACAAAAGTTAAATTTAACATATTTTTTTGGAAAATCATCCCTTAAAGGGTTAAAGTAAGCGATTGAACGTAGTATGTAACTTCGTCATTTTTGAAGTTAAAAACATGAAAATTTACATATTACCTCAAAATTAGAAACTAAATTTTAAGTATTACGTTTTTTTAGAAAATCATCCCCTAAAGGGTTAATTAAGGCAGCGCAAGTTAGTATGGGAACTTCGTCAGTTTTGAAGTAAGAAGGGTGAAAATTTGTATTTAAGCTTATAGTTAGACACAAAAAATAACTGTATCACAGTTTTCTTGAAATTCATCCCCTAAAAATAGGGGTTGATAGTCAACTACATACAAATCAACCTCACCAGTTTTCGAGGGATAAATATGAAAATTTTTGTTAGTATATAGTAATAAACAAAAGTTAACTTTAACACATTTTTTTGGAAAATCATCCCTTAAAGGGTAAATTTAGACTTTAGAGGATGGAACTCATACGCAACTTCGTCATTTTTGAAGTTAACAACATGAAAATTTACATATTAGCTCAACATTAGAAACAAAATTTTAAAGTTTTGTTTTTTTTTAAAACCAACCCTTAAAGGGTTTAATAAGAGTGTGTAAGTTAGTATGTCAACTTCGTCAGTTTTGAAGTAAGAAGGGTGAAATTTTGTATAAAAGCTTACTATAGTTATACACAAAAAATAACTGTATCACGGTTTTCTCGAAGAGGAGAGGAACAGGAAGCAGGAGATGGACCGGGGGCGGGAGGAGAGGGAGAGGGACAGGTAACGGGAGAGGAAGAGGGAGAGGGACAGGAAACGGGAGAGGGAGAGGGAGCGGGAGATGAGCCGGGAACGGAACAGGCAGCGGGAGAAGGACCGGGAGCGGGAGAGGGAGAGGGACAGGAAATGGGAGAGCGAGAGGGAAAGGGAGCGGGAGAGGGACCGGGAATGGGACAGGCAGCGGGAGGGGGTGTGGCAGAGGGTGAGGGACAGGAAGCTGGAGAGGGACTAGGAGTGGAAGAGGGAGAGAGAGAGAAAGAGAGAGAGGGATTTATATTGAAATTTTTAACCAATAAATAACACATCAATAACGTGTTAGAGCACCAAAAATTTGTTTTCAAAATTATTGTTTGTCTGTCTGTCTGTTTGTCTGTCCGGGCATCACATCAAAACCCTTGAACTGATTTCGACGGAAATTAGTTAAGTTGTTTCTTATACTTTTAGTCATATTTTAGAAAACTTTTCATTCAGAAAAATTAAAAGGTTTCCCTGGAAACAAGATGAAACTTTGTATGGGTTATTTTAAAAATATCAGCAATTTGCTTTAAATTTGCTACAATCGTTTCTCCTTTAATTGATGGAATACGTTTTCGAATTTTTCAAAATTTTTCATGAAAAAAAAACAAATTAATATGAATATTGTTTATTTTTCAAAACCCGCTGCCGGAGGAATGATTTGTGATTGTATCGTAGGTTTTACTTTATAAATTCCTAAATTCAATATAAATAAACCTGTTATTAAATCTTCTGTGAGGGGTACAAATATAATTTCATAATAAGCATAATTTCCGCGTGCGAAGCTGCGGGCAACTGCTAGTTGTTACATATAATTATGCCTCAAAATCGTATATCGAAAACAAACTTTGAAATTAAGTTTTCTGTAATTACGTTTCAGAAACTGATTTTATTTGACATGGACTATAAGTAAATTTACGTGTTGATTGATTATGATTTTGTTCAGCCATTTAAATACCCGTGGTACGGGGACGGAGCATGAATGAAACATTTTTTACTTTTTGAAGGTTTAAACTTTAAAGGTACTTTGGCAATTGTGACAATTTTTCCTTCACGGTTTATTGGAATAGTATTAATACATAGTATTTCTATGCTATAAGGATTCTACATGTCTTTGATCAATTTTTTTATACTGACACCAATATAGCGATATAGTTAGCAATTTTTCAACTTCATCAAACAAGCCGTCTTTTTTGTTATTCAAAACTAGATAATCGTTATTTAATACTATTATAAGTAGTGTCGATTATCGTTGCAGACAATAATCGAGCTATCGGAGAGCCGCGGCGGCGGGTTCGAGCCGACGCGGTTCTGCTCGGCGTGTCTGCTGCGCCGGCCGCTGCGCTCCAAGCACTGCTCCGTGTGCAACCGCTGCGTCGCCAAGTTTGACCACCACTGCCCCTGGGTGGGGAACTGTATTGGTCAGTTTAATAATAATAATAATAATAAATAACGTTATTTACCAAAATATTACAGGTAATAAACTTTACAAATGTTCGAGTCCTTCTTTTAAGTATTGAGATACCTGTTCCAGAAGGACTCACTCTTCCACATCAGTCTTAAAACAATATATTATTGCCTGTTATCAAACAAAAAAATAATTAAATGTACATTACGAACAATTTAATGAAATACAAAAATAAAAAAAATAATAATTAAGTAGAAAATAAGAAATTATAAGGTATAGTACGTGGTGATTACATACATCGTCGTTGAATGTCTGTAGCGTTGGTGTTGACGGTTAGACAAGGTTGATGGTCAGACATTTATGTGATAGATAAATGTTGCTAAGGACTCATTGGGTCATGGTTTTTTTTTAATTATTTAATCTAATAATGATGATACCTATGATGTCTTGTATTGTACATGCTGCAGAAGACACAGAGAATCATAGTGCATGGTATGAAAGTGTGAGCGTTTTTTAACGACGTTTTTGCTGTTAAGGCCCTTAGGGCCAATAGCAACGGTCCATTCGAAAAACTGTTGATGGAAGAACAGACAGGAATTATTTGTCCTATTGTAAAAAGTACTTATCTGTTTTGTGTTGCTACAAAAAGATTTTTTGGTTTACTTATAGTTTTAAAGGTATCTTAAAAAATATTACTAGGCCATACAAATTACAACAGGTACTACTCTATATCGTTACAATAGTTTGTATTTAAATGTCTCCTCATCAGGAGCGAATAATCATCGCTACTTCATCGGCTTCCTGGCGAGCCTGCTAGTGATGTGTGTGTGGATGCTGTGGGGCGGCGTGCAGTACTTCCTAGAGCGGTGCGGGGGCCCGCCCGGCAGGGGTGCCGTCACCGAGAGCTCCGTCACCGGGGGGTCCGTCGACGAGGTGTTCGTGTGGATGCAGTGCAATGCGTGGCTCTCGTGGGTGATGCTCAACGCTCTGTTCCACTTGTTCTGGGTGACAGTGTTGACCTGCTGCCAGCTGTACCTCGTCGTCTGCCTCGGGATGACCACCAATGAACAACTCAACCGCGGCCGCTATAGGCACTTCCAGGTATTGTTTCACTTCCAGGTTTTGATGTGCTGTAATTAGTCATTATGCTTTTATTAATCAATAATTATGACTGTTATATCTTTTAGCATAAAATACGTGAGGAAACCTTTCCGTCGATAGGTATTAATTACGTTAATAGTACTTTGTTTTTATTTTTTCAATAAGTTTGTGTTTCAATAAGATTATTTATTGAAATTAGAATGATTATATTAAGTATTGTAATATAATTTCACACGTGGGCCGAATAAATGCTTCCGTGACGCTAATACGTTACAAAAACTGTTACTCCGTCTTCACAATCTCAATAAATACATGTTCCTCAACAATTGTAATAAACTGCCAAACATTTTACGCGCACGGTGGCCGGTCACCGTTCACGCGCGACCCTATCAACAACTGCGTGAAATAAAAGCTGCCGTGACGCTAAAACGTTACAAAAAACGTTGCAAATGTAATTTTACTCTACAGTTCTTGCATAACATTTAGAATAGAATAGCTGGTGTTGCTAATGTCCATGGGCGGCGGTGATCATTTACCATCTGGTGACTCGTCTGCTCGTTTGCCTGCTCAGGGCATAAAAAAAGAATACAATAGAATTTTATTTCTTCAAGTTAACACTGCAGTACAAACGGGCAATATTCTTACATTATACTTATTTTATGAAGCCGAAAGAACTTGACGAAATAGGGCCACACTCAGCACTGGCCGCAGCAAGCCACGACCGCTGATTTTCAGGGCGACTCTAATTCGTATAGTTCGACTAGTGACATAAAAAATTTAAATAACTAATACAATACCTAAATCTAATAAACAACATTTCAGGCAATCTAATAATATTTCAGGCTCACGGCGGCCGATCACCGTTCACACGCGGCCCCATCAACAACTGCGTGGATTTCTTCGGCGTGAGGTTCTGTGGGCGCTCGCCGCGGCCGCGCGACTGGACCGCCGCCGGGCTCGACGACCAGCCGGACCATCAGTACGTGTGAGGTCCGCCCGGCGCTAGTGATGGCGAGTTTGTGTAGACCCCGCCGATACCCTGCCGATACCCTGCCGAGACCGTGCTGAGAGCGGAGTGGAACAGTGGACGGTGATAGTGAAATACAGTGCAAGCGAGCTGTGTGTGTTAGTGAAGTGAAAATAGTAATACAAGGTGTAAGTTGACGAGCCTTGAGTTATGGGGTCTTCTTGTAACAGTAGGCATATGCTAGGCCTGCTCCAGATATGATTGGTGGTGGAACACAGCTAGGAATACCTTATAACTTATTATTGCCTTGTACGTAATTATCACTCGCTTCGGTGGAGGTAAATATTGCATGGAAATCTGGATTGAAGCTATGTTCCTAGAGGTGTGTAAAACGCCAATAGGCACTTGGCTAGCGGGGATAAGGCCCCCAACTGGAATCCGAAGCAATAGGACAGTTATGTGTTAAAGTAGCGGTGATGTAGGAAGTGACACTTGCTCTTTGTACGGTTTTGTTGTTTGTATCGACGGAGACCCACCGACGGCGCTCGACGGGCAGTCGACGAGCTTCGACGAGTAGTCGACGAGCTCCGACGAGTGTTATCGAGCCGCTAAGCTCCTAAGTCTCCTCTCGTCAGTCTGATGGGCGCGCGCAGGGAGCGCCACACATCACTAGTGCCGTTTCTTCTACCGATCATTGACGATCTGTCATACGTTCTTTCCGCGTACTTACGCCTCGTGACATTCGTCGTGCAGTACAATTTAGGGATAATTTTTAAATAATTTTTTAAACAGCCATTGAAATATGTAGGGATGAGCCGAGCGGCGCGGTGGTACGAATTTTTGGAAGTAGATATTTTTGATCCTATTAGTTATAAATTTCAGGGCGGTCGGGTGCGTGCGGCGGAATGCTAAGTGGTTGAGTCATTTGCTTTGAAGAGGGTCTAGGGAGAGGGTATGCCTTAGTTTTCTTTTGACGAGTGAGGAGTACCATCTCATTCCTTACTGAGAGCAGTCGTCTCCAAAGGTTGTATGTAATAAATATAAGTGAAGTTGACCTTTAACTTGTGGCACAGTTCACAGGGGTTAAAACGAATGGCGAGTACTATTATGTGGAAATAAATTGCACAATTAATTGTTTGTTATTGTATGAAGGGATAATCAAGATTGAAATTCAAATCAAGTTCTAGTCGACTATGAGACAACAGTTATGGGTTGTGACGAAGAAGCATAAACTTGCAGTTCAGCACGTTCAACGAAAGTTAATCAATTTGATGGGACCTTTCGATTTTCAGCATCGCCGTGGACATCCGACGCTCGGCCACGCTTTAGCGACCGTATAAGACACGTCTTCCTTACATGTTATAAATAATTATAGTTATGTGAGCACATTGATCTCTTTGGTATTAATACATTTAGCAGGCTACGATTATATTTTTGTTAGAGCTCAGAAAATTTAATTAATAAGTAGACATAATAATAGTTCTGCGGAGAAGCCGCTTGGTGGCGCTGCATCGAGTCATATCAGAATCACAATATAGGTTAATACCTAATCTAGTTGAGTCACAAATTGACACGCTAGACAGACATAGTAATAACTTGGCATAGAGTAATATTAAATAGTGCGAGTAATGTGTATACAGCCCATCAACACCCCTTAACACTTACACCATACCGATGTTATAGATTTGGGATTGCACGCTTCGCACGATTCACCAGTCTCGGACTGTTATCAAAGAATGCCTGTCAAGCTGTCAAAACTGCCAATGACTAGATTAAAGCCTGTCAAATGTTTTTATATCACAGGGGTCAATGTGAGTCTCGAGTGAGACGTGACACCAATTTTTGTAATGCCTTATATTTTTGCGAACTCGTTTATTATGATTGTCTTTTGGAGAAAATTCCTGGCGTACGCCGATTACCTCTGATTGTGACTGATTACCTCTCAATGTGAATTCCGTACAGTAGTATAGTTGTTGGCCGCAGCCTGTGATTGTTACATTCCGACGGCTTTGTCGCGCCCACCGCCAGTGGCCTCCCACGAGCGGGACGTTCGTAACGAGCGTTAACGCGGTGTTATTCGCGGTTCTAAGACTAGTTGTTATTGTTATGGACAGATAGAATATTAAGAAAAACTCTTAAGTCAGCCGCAGGAAGACGTCGACTGAAGTTTCTGGTGTGACATGAAACATTATCTAAAATTACGAAGTGTTTACTCAAGCGGTTTAAGGATGAAAGACGCAATAACATACCGTAGTCGTAGTTAAAAACGATCGTTATTAATAGGCATGATGACAGTAAGTAAAAATCACTAAAATTATGTATTTATTTAATGAAACCCTAATAATGGATTACAAAACACGTTTTTATTATTATATCATTATGAGCGAGATTAATAATATTTTTACGCCACGCCTGAGTAAACAAACGAATATGACAATACTGAAAGTGACTTCTTGACTATTACTCTACTCAGACGTGACGTCACAAGCGACGCCATGACACTTTATTTTGGTGCGAATTTTAAACTTAAAAATTTAAGTGTATTTATTTTATACTAAATGTTATTTTTTTTCGTGGAAATATAATATACGTTGTAATTATAATATATTTCCTAACAATATATTATGGAACAGTATCTCAAAATCTGTCATCATGCCTATTCTCCCGTTCTACTAACCTCGACGCAGTATATGGAAACCGTGTGGGCGGTCGGCGGCTCCTGTAAATAATATCTAATTTTGATCGTTTGCTCGTTTGATAGTGTCCATAGGAAGAAACGCTTTAGTACCTACACTATTTATTTTGTATTATTCAATTGATACCAACGAATGTGAGCGCACGGCACGTGTTTCATGTTTTTATTGCATAATACTCTGCCTAAGCTTTGTACGTTGTAAATATGTGATTTGCTGCTTTTTAAAGATACGTTTGAGTATTATTGGTCTTGCATTCGGCACACGAACGCGGCGCAGGCGGTTCACCACTCGTTCGGTTGGTTACCCGGTCGGTAGTCGGTCGGTCATGTGGTGTTGCCAATGCTACGGCAATTATCGTGTTCTATGGCTTTCAGGCTAACAAATCATAAAATCCACGGCCTATGGCTGCAATCCTGTGGCTGTAGCAAATTATACGGTCTTTCTTTTTTTATTATTATTAAACCTTAAAACAGCTCCATTAGGCTAAAGTTGAAAAGTGTTTCCTTATTTTTGTGGACAATAAATTCACTGCTGATGACCTTTTTTTAAGAAAGAAAGAAAGAAAAGATTTATTTCTGACACACACAACGTTATTCAGGTAACTTATTTAACTTAATTATGACTATGTTACAATGTTCGCGTGTGTTGTGCCAGAGAATGGTACCCACTCAGCGTATTGCCGCAGCGTTTGCAACGGCGCTGAATCGATAGTATATTTAGCTGAATATTTAGTCTCAGCGCTGAATCGATAGTAATTATATTGGCAGCACTGGACACGGCCCATAGTTGATCTTTTTTCATTTAAACACGGCTTTTTTGTCTAATGTACACAGCCGTCTAAAAATTTGCATTGGCAACACTGCATGTGACCATCTTTTCAATCGGTCGATCGCTCGGTCGATACAGCGACTACAGTTGTTTTGTTCCTAACCATAAATGATGTGAGACAGTTACATAAATAGCGGGTCCTAGATGTGGAAATACAATTTGGAACACGAAGAATACGATTTGGGAACTAAACGTAAAAGTTAAAGAAATATTTTTATTTTTTTTTTATTTATTTATTTTCATGACTCCCAACTCTGTCATTACAGGAACCCCCAATTCGACAGGTGGGGAAAGCTACAATGCTACAATACATACACTATCCTTTAAATCATAATAAACACACAAAAAAAAAGAATAAAATATCTGATACATACAATAAGAAAAACATCACAAAAACTAAAATTAAAAAGATATACATTAATTAAATATTAATTATTGTAACATAACGTTTGTAATGTCACTCTTGTGAACTCACTCAAGTGGCACGAAAATAAATCAAGCGTCTCATGTACGCGGTTTAAAGATTTAATAGCTCTTGTGAGAGGCGATTTGGCGAGAAGATTTGTCCGAAATCTCGGCATCGCTAGCAGCGGCGGGCGCCTGCGCCTCCACACGTAGCGCTCCGGGACACAGAGGCCTAGGCAGCACAGCACTCCCGGGTTATAGCTTTTACCACGCAGTAGCTTAAAAATATACTGGGAGAGCGGAAGTTCCCGGCGTACCCTCAATTCGTTGTACCCCACCATTCCTAGGACAAAAAGGGTAGGGTACATTAAAGGATAGAAGGGGTAAACTCCATACAGTTTTTGGTACAGGTGCCTTAGGAACTTGTTTTGGACACGCTCCAACATAACCACATATTTATCCTCGTACGGTGACCATATGACTGCGCTGTGTTCTAGATGACTCCTGACCAGTGCGTCATACAGCACCTTGATTGCGGTCATGTTAGTGAAATTCCGCGATTGTCTTAATACAAATCCCAGGTTTCTGTACGCTTTCTTGGAAATGTGTACAATATGATCCCTAAAATCTAAATCGCTCGTAACACAAACACCCAGATCACGTACTTGCGCAACTCGTTGTAGCGGTACCGCTTCCATTGCGTACTGGTACTCAATAGGAGTTCGCGATCGCGTGAATGTGATCGTTGTACATTTATTTAGATTTAAGTAGAGTTTATTCTCGCGACACCACTGCATCACACGGTTAATGTCATCTTGTAGACGCTCACAATCGCTTCTGTCTCGGACCGGGAGAAGCAACTTTAGGTCATCCGCGAAAAGTAAGCAAGAGCCATATTTAATGACTTCCGGCAAGTCGTTAATCATTATAATAAATTCAAGGGGCCCTAAATTGCTTCCCTGACTCACTCCTGATCTGGTGTAATATGGTTCAGATTCGTGCCCGTTGCAGTCCACATACTGTTGTCGATCCTTCATGTAACTCACGAAGAACTGTAATAGATGAGGTGTACATCCTACATTCGCAAGCTTACTTAGCAAAACGTCGTTGTCAACTGTGTCGAACGCTTTTTTAAAATCGAAATAGACTGCGTCCACTTGAACGCCAGCATCTACAAAAGGAACAACTCCCACCATAAAATTAAGAAGATTGGTCGCGGTACTGCGCCCCGGCAGAAACCCATGCTGAACGTCCGATAGTTGCGCGCGCACTTGCGCTTGTATGTTTCTCTGAACTGCGGACTCGAACACCTTCGCTGGCGTCGACAGCACCGCCACCGGTCTATAGCCACTAATGTCCGGTCCCTCCCTTCCCTTAGGGACAGGAACGACACGAGTGACTTTCCATTGACTCGGGAATTGCGCTAGTTTTAGACAAACATTAAACATGTAGTGCAGCGGTTCCGCGAGAACTCTACCACAATCCTTAAAGAGAAACGCGGGCACGCCATCCGGACCTGCTGAATATTTTATTTTAAGATGTTTCAGGGACCTTTCTACCTCTTCCAAACTCAAGCTATCCAAATGCACTCGGGCACTGGTCGGCGTGGCCGCCGCTGCCGCCTCCCGCGCGTCTAATTGCGGTCGCTCGCTGTTATACACGGACTCGAAATACTTCGCAAAATGCTCTGCGCATTCTTCGCTTAACAGAATCTTTCCATCTTTTACAATATTTTGTCCACTCCTTGACTTTCTTTTGGTCCTGATATATTGCCAAAAAGACTTCGGATCTTTGGAAAACTGACATTGTAAGCGATTTTTATGTTGCTCATGGGCAACCTCTATATCTTTCTTAATACGCCTTCTACACAGGGAAAACTCCTCATAGTCATGAGCTTGTCCTGTGGTTTTATACCTCTTATGAAGCTGACCCTTAAGAAACAAATCACGAATAATACTACTCGTATACCATTCCGGATAATATCTCCTATTATTATTTTTACCTAAACCTATTTTTTTTCTAGGTACACATTTATCTAATATTTCATATATTGTAGTATAAAAGTAGTTGATTATTTCATCAACGTCCTTCATCTCATACATCGGGCCCCAATCGACGGTGGCTAGCAAGGAATAAAGCGATGGGTAGTCAGCTTTATAAAAATATGTAGCTAAGATATAATTTTAAAATTTGTTTATTATAACAGTATGATGTCAATGTGTGCGTGTGATACTTGTACTAATAGAGGAGTTGGTATTACTATGTGTGACTCACTGAATTTGTTGCTGAAAATCCGTCTAGTTCTTTTTTTAAGTCTGTGCAAAAACCTTACATCGTTTTAATGACAATTTCGCTTTGTGAACTGAAGTGGTGGATCGCCGCTGTGTGCCGAATGTTCTCGTGCGTGCCGCGTGGTTGTATGTGTGCTTTTGTTGTGCATGATGTGTGCCTTTTTAACAGTTCGCCCCGGGAAGGGTAAGAAACTTGTAATGACGGCGTGCGTGGCGTTTTAAGCGCCATTGTCGCGTTGCGAATAAATGTAGAATAGAAAAATGTGGCTGGAATTGGCCAGTGTTAGACGGCAGCGTGCGCAGTGGCCCACAGTGGCCGAGAGTGGCCTGCAGTGGCGAGCGGGAACCGCTCAAAAAACTGCTATTTCCGATAACATAGTTCTATGTGCGTATTACAGCTATTGTCTTGTAGCCGGCTATAAAATATAGTGGATTATGCGCATTTAGAATTACGCTATCCACGTTAAATTATCACAAATATTCTAATAATATAATACGCTTCATATCAGTAACTCAGTGTTTTAAGATACGAGTTGTAACCTAAATGAACAAAACTTTATTATTGTAATACTAGGTTAATGCAGTCGGGAGTGACGTGAAATTGTGAACGTTTTGTAAATAGACGCTGTTACAGATCGGACGTGTTTGCGGCGTACGAGACCGTTGTATACTCGTGAATGCGTTTAAAACTACTAGAAGTCTTGCTCGCGAGCTGATAAGCTAGATTCCATCTGGTGATAAAGCCAATGGCCAAACCATTAACATTGACAAGTATGCCGATTCACCGTGGATTCCGAAGATGATGCTACAACTATGTTCCACCGGTATACGGATGTAGATATGCGATCCCTTGTAAGGTACAAGGTTGAATTGTACGATTGTACTCGTTCACTTCAACGTCCAAAAACGAGTATCGCACTGCAAGCGCGTTCCAATCTGTGACCGCGCTAACAATATTTGGAAGACGAAGGTGCTCCAGCATCTTCGATGTTTAAACGAAATGTATCCATTTTACCTTTGTATAGATTATGACGTTGTATTATAAAATGAAACCAAATGCATTTGAATTAAATTTATTAAACTCTATAAGCTGTTTTAATTACGCTTGTTTTTTATTGAAATCCTAAAGTGATCTAAAGGAGAATGCCCATTTAATATGGAGAAATGTACTGACCTCAGGTACTGACTTTAACATTTTTATGTCTTGATAAAAATACCTTTATTTGATTATGTTATCTTAATAAATTACACATACTAACTTTAGTCAATGTTAATAGTAGGAAATAAGAGATTTTAAACAAAGTAAATTTGTATTTAGGTTATAGTAAACTCACAGTAATATGGACTCTATGCAGGCGTATTAAAGTCGATTGCGTATGTAAGGTCAATCTTTTAAGTTTCAAATTCATTTGACAGTCCCCAATCACCATGTAGTTTTTAATGTATTATAATCACAGAACACTTACTCCTGGCTGGTTATAATAATTTTCTAATTCATTTGACAGTCCCCTTACGTCATCTAGTTTGTTGTCATGGATATATTATATTATAAATGTTGTATCATAATTATAATCGAATCAATGCAACCTATTGGCCCGAAGGATCTTAAAAGATTCCTGATTGGCCCTTATCCAAACATAAATGGCATAATGGTTTTCTTTTGTAAAACGGAAGAAAAGTTACTTATTGATTTCAGAAAATTATTCCCAATAAGGATTTTTTAGGAAATAGGGTAAAATACTTGAAATACTCGTATTTTAATTAAATTTTTTGTCCAAAAATCATTGTGACACAATTATTTTTTTAAGAGTACTGGCTATGGGCATTCTCCTTTATAGATATTGTACCTATTCAGCTCAGACTTTCGCCGTGTATCTTCTAACTTTAGGTAATTGGCGACAACCCCTGTTATACCCTGTAGTATAAATAAACGATCATTCATATACGCCAGATTTAGATATTGTTTTAATTTTAAATGAATGATAGGGTGACCATAATTTTTGTTCTTGTCCCAAATTTTTTTTCCAAAAATGGGGGGAATATTGTGGGAGCTGACTCGGCTTTAGCCTCACTGCCTAGCGCCGGCAGCCCCCCGCACAGTCAGTCTCGGTTACACAAGACACGGGTACACACACACGTTAGGTCCATATATTTATCCAATTAAATTATATATTCTTTCCGGAGTCCTAACGTATCTTGTAACATTTATTGTATCTTTCCTATTTATATATTTTATTGTTTTAGTGTGTTTGGTGTGCGTTTGGAGTCAATCAATATATTCTATTCTATACCCATACACGTCTACAATTATTAATTCATCCTTATCCCACCTACACCGAGACTCAATATAAATGGATGGTTATAATTTTAAACTTGATTATAATTTGAATAGCAGTGATAGCCTAGTGGTTAAACATCGGTCTCCCGAATGCGGGGGCCCGAGTTCAAATCCTGGCACGCATCTCTAATTTTTAAATATTACCTATGTGCGTATTATAGGTTAATTATCACTTGCTTCGGTGAAGGAAAACATCGTAAGGAAACCTGCACACCGGAGAGTTCTCCATAAAGTTCTCAAAGGTGTGCGAAGTCTACCAATCCGCAGTTGGCCTGCGTAGTAAACTATAATAGCCTGTACTCCTCACATTGTGAGAGGAGACACCGAGCCTAGCAGTGGGACAATTATGAGTTGTTACTTTATTTTACTTTCATCCATCCATCAGCCCTTGGAGGTCCACTGTCCAGCATAGGCCTCCCCTAACTTGCGCCAATATGATCGGTCCTGAGCCTTCTGAATCCAGTGGATGCCTGCTGTCTTCTTCAGGTCGTCAGTCCACCTGGTCGGGGAGCGTCCTATGCTCCTTTTTCCGAGATGTGGGCGCCAAATAACAGTTATAATTTAAATTACAAAATTTTGGCAAAATAGACTATTTTTTTTCTAAATAACACTCGTCTAGACAAATTGACTATGCCTAGGTGTCTCAATATTCACACAAGATTTGAACTTGCAACCATTTTTTGTTTTAAAATGTTGGCGAAAAATAACAGTTTGTCAGTTTAGGGTTATAGGGACAACCCACCACCTCCCATGGCCCTACCAACCTCGCGGTTATACGGGCTGAATCTTGGGAGATGCACGCGGAATGGTGCCGCGTGCAAGTCTTAACTCCCTACAGTCCCTACAAGTTATTTGTCTATTGCTTGTCCCTATTAGCCCGACTCTCCCCTAAGGGGCTGGACATACAATTACGCCTCGGGCGCTGGTGCTGCTGTTACCGCCATCAGTCTTCCCTGTTCTCCTCCGATGCCAAGCTTTCGCGAACCTCTTGAATCATCTGAAATTTACCCCCGCACTTACCAGGTCGCAGTAGTAGACTGGTCCTTCCTCCACCCGATCAATCCCATTCAGCATTTCTTCTCGCTCGCTGTCATACAATGGGCACTCCCAGATCACATGATGGCTATCCTCCTGGGCGGCACCACATTCGCAACAACTGTCATTCTTCAGCTTCATCCTAGTCAGTCTACCATTAAAACATCCATGACCTGTAAGGAGCTGTGACATAACATAATCGGGTTCCACCCAACAAGCCGACATTCTCGTTGCCACACATGGGAAGAACCTATACAGCTCCCGACCATACATACGGGCGTCCCAACGATCCTGCCGTCGAGCAACAACTTGCGCAGTCACTTCCCTTTTAATCCTCCCCTTACTGCCAGGGAGAGAAGCCCCCTGGGTTTTCACGTGGATGGCTCCAACACGGGCCACCTCAAGGTCAGCCGGCAGCACTCCCGCCAGCACCGGCAACGCGTCTGTGCTGACGGAACGATACGCCTTTGTCAGGAGGACAAGTGCGGGTCTTTGCGTACGGATCAGAGCACTGCGGTCAGCGAACTGATCTACCCTATGGTACCAGCGAGCCGAGGCGTAGGTGACCACCGACACATAAGGTCCTTTGTACAGGGTACAGTTTAAGGTTAGTAAAAGTGGTAGGTACATTAAAACATATCATGGTTCAATACAATATTTAAAAAATCATACATAATCATAAAAAACACTTGCCAAAAATCCCCACTTTACCATTGTAAGTTAACGCTTACAAAATAAAGTTATATTAATGTGTCGCCATAACACTGAATTTATTTTGCCGCGCAACAGATTTTTATAATGGTCGCGAATTAAAATATCCTATTTTTTACTTTCTGAAACACTCACGCTATGATACACACGGTGCTGCTCGCCAGTTCTGTTAGCTTGAACTTGGCTTGATATGCTACCGCGTGTATATTGACTGGATAGCGCAGGTATATTGACAATTTTTTACGTTGTCTAATTTATTTATGCTTATTAATTAATTAATTCTAAAGAGTTTGCTTCAAAAAGTATATTTGGCGAGCGCCCCAGAACCGCAGAAGTTATCGTTCTGGACTGTGAATGGACAATGTTTAGTTTACATTTACTTTCATGCGAGTTGTTATGGGAGTCGTTAAGGCGTTTCGGAGAGCCCTGAGGACTTCCAACACAATGGTTGGCCACTGCGTCCTTATCGTTAGTTAAACCGTGCTACAGCTGGAGCTCACTTCAGCCCTCTTTAGTACTTACTTCCTCTTATGTTTTGCTTGTAGTGCCTGTGTAGTAAGTATATTATGTGGCTTGAAGTGTTTTACGTTAAACTTGTTACACATACACACGCTTATTTGCATACACACACTTATTAACTTAACACTATTAGAGTTACCTAAAGAATCTTCGCGTCGCCTCTCGGATTATATTTAGACGTCACGTTATATCATGATGTAATGCGCTAATGGTCCCGTTACCTATCCCAAAAGTCCTTACAATAATGAGACTCTTCAGAATACGCTCCCACACATCGACATAACCATTGAAGAGGTCAATATGAATAAATGAGAAGGAGTATAAAAAGCTGCTGGGAAAGATTGAAAAAGGTCCGAAGATTGTCCCATAAATTTTGTTCGCGACCACACGTTGGATAAGTGGGGTTTATTTCCGAAGATTTGGAACTTCGTTCGTATTAAGTTTGCTTCGTTCCGACGCGAAGTGTGGTTGGTGGTATGATGGTTTTGTCGATAAATGTATTGAAATACTGTTCAAAGAAAAAAAGACACAAAAAAAGAGAGAAAAAAAAAGAGGCACAGGCATTTGAATGTTTACATTAAACATATTAGGTAGGTAGGTATATTTATTTTTAAGATAAGTAAACAATTAATAACATGTTAAGATACTTCCGAAGTCGCTTTTGGATCAAAATTTTATAGAATTACAGGAACACACGTGACAGCGAAGCGTTCAACAGTTTCCTTTAAAATCTGAAAATTTGTATATTATGAATTATAATAAATAGGTGAGGAAAAATGTAACAGTTCGTACCTATATGGAACATGCATGGAACATACTATGTACATGTACTACATGCACCTACTATATTGGTAGGTATGCATGGCAGGAAAGGAATATTGATATGAAATAGTTATTGAAAATAATCTTTATATTCCAGTGTTTAAATTACGATATCTGTTTACTTAAGAATCAATATCATGCGTAATTGTGGGAGACAACGAGTCACCTCAGATCCGGTTTGCTTTTTGGCCTGTTTTCTATTTATGTGTTGTCGATGTTTCTCCAGTCGTCCCATCCCTAGCCGCCTGGAGATAAGTTCGACAAGTTGCCTTCTTCCACTAAAATATGTAGCGACACGATATTGAAAAGTTCCTCTTTGTCGCAGCAACCATATTTATCTAGCTCTTGTTTAAATACAGTCCATTATTTCCATTAAGGATTTTATCTTCTAACTTTATTTCTAATTTTATTCGTTATACATATTTAAGGTGAATATAAGAAAATTCTGCTGCAAAGAATCTTTGAGTTTTGGTTTAAAGCAACGCATTTTTATCATGATAACTAATTTGTTATGTTCGTTATTTTAGCAACGATTCGACAACGAGGTTGCCATAAATTTAATGGATGTAAATAAAACCTAAATCTTCGACAACCGACGTATTAAAAGGATGATATTGCCATTAGACTAAATACTCTTAACGGCCCGCATATTTGTAGAGCACTCACCAATTCATCATATTTCACAGCGTTACATTACAGCCAAAATATATTAAAAATTTCACTCACAGTGGTCATTGCAAAACGTCCTATTCGCATAAGGACCTATTGACGAATTCCCTTGAACGCAATTAATTGAATTCGCTTGGATACCCGTTCTGTCCTTCGCTCACACACGCTCGTGCCACCATTATGAAATAATTAGAATTACATATGTAAGAGGTAATTAGAATTCTGAATTACCAATAACCTATTTCAAGTTATTTTGAATTATATTGAGATTTGGAATAAAGAGCATTTAAGAAATTAATTTACATTTTATTTGCTTTTACTCGTAAGTAGCCCCTATTTCTGTCACGAAATTACGACAATCACTAATTCCAAGCGAATGCCGCGAAATGTCCTAGTCTAAATTAGGAGCACCTGTAAACTCAATAACTACTCGGCAGATTTCAAAACCAATACGATGGTCTATTGTTATAGTAACATCACAGACTTAAGAAAGGATTGTCAGTAACAAATTCAGTGAAGCACCCATAGTAATTTAAACTCCTCTATTCGTACAAGTATCACACGCACACATTGACACCATGCTGTTATTAATCCGCCGCCATTACCGCGTCGGATTGGTCGGACCGCACTAAAAATTACGCAAACATGGTAAGCGGGCGGCGTCACTCTCGATAAGACAAGGTGACGTCTGATTCTTTTTTCAAGTCTGTGAGTAACATATATTTTATTTAAAAAAATTTGGGATCTGTACTAAAACCGAAGCAAAGCGAGGGAGGTTACTAGTCTTGTAATATTATAAAACGAGTGAGCCTAACCAGACGAGAGACGATAGGTATCTAATCTACGTCCCGTATATAACCCAATAAATTTATTATAACGCAAACTTCGTCCCGAATTAAATTACTTTGCTTTTAGCTACTACATTATTGTTGAAGGGACATAAAGGGCCTAGCATCCCTTTTACATTACAATAATAAAACTATTGTATTCCAAAATCTATTCAGAAAGTAATATTCTGTTGTAAAATCACTCAACGTTACTCTGTTATTTATTTATGTAACACTAGTGGGTACTCAGCGTGTTCCACTACGCTAAAATTTTTCTGATGACAATGACAGATCAGTGTTGACAGTCTGTTTATACGCCATCTTTACTATATTCAAATTGTTGTATGGGAAAAGTGGAAAATCGACTTTATCAATGGACTGGATGTGCCTAATGCTTGTTTTAGTGGTCTCAAACCACCCTCGGATCTTGCCTTTCAAATGAAACCATTTTGAGGTAAGTATATCGGTTGGATGGTTTCAGAATTTATAAAGGACATCTGCACAATTTTTTTTTGTGTTTTATACAATGATATAGTATGTATAAAGAAAATACAATAGAAGCTCTTTTTATTATACCTAATTATGATACCAGATAATTTGTACGCTTATTAGGCTCACTAACATAAACCCTTCATTTTGCAATGGGGTGGGTGAAATAATAAATTATCACCCACCCCGTAAGAGCTTCTATTCTCTATACATATAAACTTCCAAATTTCTATTCTTAGCTATCGTCTTCTATTCATAAACTAACCTTCTTGCGAAATTTCATATTCATCAGTCAAGTATTTTTTAAAACGTGACAAGTAGGTAGATAAGATTCAGAAATCTCGAATAAATCGGTAAGTACATATTGTTATAGACACTGAAAAAAGATATTTTACTGACATACATTATCATTGACACTAACAAAAAAATCACAATTCCGTTTTTTATTTCGGTTAAAAAACATTATAAAATCATACCTCTTCCATAACATTCAGCCAGTAACAATTATTTTAATTAGATATGGCACGTGCACGTTAAAGTTAAAATAAACTGAAACCTTAGAAAAGTAGTTAGTATTCTAATGAAGTCTAGATAACTGTTTCACTGATATCTTTGTCCTAGATCTTAGTAATGGATTCAGCGCAGACAGTAATAGACTATTAAAGAAATTAAACCCTTTGGCCGTTTAAACTAAACTTGGTTTTATGAAGCTCCTTAAACTTTGTGATCTGGCTCAGTACGTGACGTCGTGTTTCACAGACATGTTTTGTCCTAGAAGTCAATCAAAGCTGACATCGGCTGTAATCGAATTTGCCCAATTTAATTTGTACTTTGAATCCGTATCGTGTTTGTTCGACTTTGCTGACATTATGCGTCATTTAAGGCAACGATTACTTAATTTTAGGGTTCTGTACGAAAAAACGAAAAATGGAACCCTTATAGCATCACTCGTGCGTCTGGGCGACCGCCGTTCACAGCCAATTTACTCCGAAACTACTGGAGAAAATGAGTTGTTTGGTACTCATGTACTTTTTTGTGACCCAAAGATGAGGGTATAAAGTAACAAAATCAAAATTAAACAAAAACTTATTGTAAAGGTAGTTCTTTACTTAAATATTACAGGAAAACCTGTAAGAACTCTATAGTATTAAAAAACGGCAATAATAAATAAAATAGAAAAATAACGGTAAATACTAATGAACGTACGGAACCCTCTTCAAGCGAATTTAACTCGCACTTATCAAGTTTACTTTTTGTCATATTTGCTTTGAACCAACGCTCCTATTGCATACTCATACAACATATTCCTAAATACTGGATGTCCTATGTTGCTTGTGACATACACAGACAAACAGACCTCACAAGCACCCACGACTGGGTGAAACTTATACAAAGACAACGAGATACGAGTATATTCTAGAATCAGTGAGCTGTCCACAATCACAAACCAATCTATTATTCTCATTCTAGATAAACTGACACAGTGAGATATACCTACTTAAACTTTTCAAATTAAAATCCGATGAAGCAGAAGAAGTATTTTAACAGCGATTACCGGAGACTAAAGTTTGCGATCAATGTTGATTTAACAGTAGAATGGAAAAGGAATTATGGAATTGCATCATTGGTCTTGCAATTTAGACACGCGGCAGGGTGTCAAGCCAAGTTCAAGCAAAGGAACTGGCTAGCCAGCGCCGAGTGTAATATTACACGAACCACTTGGTGCCACTTTTGACCCTTCTATAATTCAAAACCTCTTTAATACGTTAAAGAAACCTCTTTAACGGAAACACATAAAATTTCGTGTGTTCAATTATATACATAAGGACATGTAGAAGCCCAAATTTCATGAAGTTAGCTCAAACGGATATAAAGATATGAAGGTCAAAAAGTCGTAAATTTTAACACTGACTGACTGACTGACTGACTGACTGACATATAGTACCTAAATCTAACCTACTTCTAGATGACCTAGAAGGATAAAATTTGGAATCCAGCTCGGTAATTGTGTGTGTGTAAGCGTAGGAAAAAATCAAAAAATAAAAAAAAGTTGAAAAATAAGTGGTGTCCCCATACAAAAAACTTGTAATATGCGCTAAACAACCGGCCAACGGTGTGTCGTCGGCGGCGCGCGGCATTGCCTAGTTTTCTTTACAAATATTAATGATATCCCACCAAAAACATAAATGTAAAAAAGGAGAGCCAAGTTCAATACAAAAATTATGCTTGGCTGTGGGCTTCACCGCAAAAAGAATGGAGATCTAAATGAGTGCCAAGTTCTATGCAAAATCGAAATATGTATTTATAGGAACCAAAAAACATTATGAACAAGTATTAAACTCTATTTCTTTGCTTCATTGGATACCTATAACAATTACTGTTATTTAAAAATGTGAGATCTTAAAGTAGGCTAGATTTGACTTTGCACTTTGAACTTTGCACTCATTTAGATCTCCATTCTTTTTGCGGCGAAGCCCACAGCCAAGCATAATTTTTGTATTGAACTTGGCTCTCCTTTTTTACATTTATGTTTTTGGTGGGATTTTTATTACCAGAAACAAAAAGGTAGGCACTATAACAAAGTGCAGATTTCAAAGTGTAAATAAAAGTCTTATTAAATATTAGACCAGCCAATGTTTCATGAACAGAACAGCGATAATTTTCGCGGTACTCACGCAGTACTCAATCTTTCTTAATTTTTGAGTTAGGTACTCACGTTAGTATGTATATGTATACTTACTAGTATAAATTTTAAAATAAACAAACCCACATGCTATCATAAAAGCTATCACGATATACCTTTTTGAAAACATTACGATGAGCTTTTTAATTTGATACCCTTAATGCATTATTTGAATTATTTTTATTTTTTGATACTTCAAACAACGGTATCTCACAGTCACCATATTTTTTTTTAAGGTCACCTAGGTAGGTGACCTCGTAGTAGCTCGTAGGTACGAGCACTTGGCTAATCAAGACGAAGCTAACGATATCTTTTGGTCCAGCGGTTTGGAAGATATGAGGTAATAAAGAATATTACATTACATACTATACATACATACAGGATACGCGCGAAAAACATAATCCTTCCTTGGTAGTCGGGTAAAAAGAGAATGGCAAAAAAAAACTGGCAGAGAATGCTTTTAGCATTAAGTCCGCCTTTTGTTCCTTTACTTGTGTAAGGTTCAATAAAGAATAAAATAAATAAATAAATAAATAAATAAAAAGGGTAGCCAACAGCGGTGAGTGTGTAGCGTTCTATGTATAACGCGTTCTTAGGCTTTTTAGTTAAATCGGAACCCTTATAGTTTCGTCATGTCCGTTCGTCCGTCTGTCCATCCATCCGTCCGTCCGTCCGTCTGTCCGAGGCATAGCGCCGAGACCCTAAGTACTAAAGCTGTAATTTGGCATGGATATATATAGTACATATCTTTTAGAACTCCCAAAATGGTAGAATAATATATTGAATTTTTTTCACCTCCCCTACAGGTGAGGATGAAATTTTTTTTCGTTGCGTATCTCACAGTGTGACTGACACGCACTTGCCCGGTTTCTGAGTACTTATGAATCATGAGAGTTAGGACTTAGGGGTAACAAGCAATTTTTACCCCTTTTTCTTGACCAAAGCGTCATCTTCTGGGCTTTGTAGATGTGCCATCACTGACCATCTAATAGTGTCAGCTCTTTTGTCAGATGTTGATTTAATATACATATTTATTGTTTGACGAATTAATATTGCCTTCCAAAATTGTTTTGTTACAGAGTATTTTCGCTTGACATCCACAGCTACCTACTAATACTTAGTAATACTCACGTTCATGACATGACAAGCACTGTTATCTTACCATAACAACTGGGACCGACGGCAGGAAGCTCTCAAAAATGTTTTGCCATTAGCAGTCATCCATCCAACGAACGATCGTACCCACTAAGTATTCCTTATCGATCAAGTAGGATCGACTCAAGTCGGGCTGTGAGCGCTCCACTTGCAATTATTCTTCGAGCTTCGTTCTCGATATTAGCATGGCAACACTAGTAGTATCACTTTACGGGCTCGCCATTTCGCACTGTAGTTTGGAGGTAGATAAAAAATAAAACATAAAATTATCAATTTTTGTAGGGTAGATTTATAAACCTCACTTAGCTGGGGCGCGCTCCTCTTCGGTTCGTCATTCACGTTTCAGTGCTTCGCCGTTTCGCACGGGCGCAAAATTATAGTTAAAGTGAAATTCCTAAAAGAAAGTTTAATAGTCATGAGAAAATCAATTGTGTAAAAGATTAAAAAAGTTATAACGAAAAATTAACCAAAGCAAAAGTGATATTTTTATTGAGTGATATGCAGTGTGTTTCGTTGAATTTCGTGGGATTCGTACAGGAAATGTTGGATTGGATTGGATAGTGATTCATCAACGTTTATAATCATCAGGTAGGAGAATTCCAGTATTAAAATTTAAAGAATACAGCAAGTAACTAAATAACCCTACTTTAGTCGGTTAAATATTGCTTGCAATGTAATTTGCAAGGAAATTACACGCAATTACGAAGCAAAAACAGATTATCTGTTATATATCAGTGAAATTATATCAATTTAAATATGAATACCCTTAGGTATTCCTCTTTTTTTTCCTTCATTATCAGCACGTGTTTTCCGTATGAAAATTATATTGCAATACCATACATAATTGGATTGTCCTTTGGGAGCCTTCCAAATAAGTACTTACTAACCGGAATTACCTGTGGAGTCCTTCCATGGCTAGTAATTGTATTTCATAAAGAATTTATCAATTTATATTGAAAATAAATACAAATATAATCATATTGTCCTTTGAGTTGTTCCAAATAAAAAAGTACCTGCTAAGTGCTGTACATTCTATAAGGGATTTATATTGCAGTAGTGTACAAATACAAAACCTAATCGGATTTTCTTCTGAAGGCCTTTTAAATAAAAAAGATACCTGCTAATAAGAATAACTTATTGGGTTCTTCCATCACTAGTATGCACTAGTACCTACTAGTAATCCGTAATGAATTTATATCGAAGTAGGATATAAATACAAAACATAATCGAATTGTCCTTTGGGGGCTTTTCAAATAAAAGAGAAACTGCTAACATTAATTTCCTGTGGGTTTCATTACTCTTATTACATTAGAATTACACTGCAATCGAGGCGAACATTACACATTTACGTGCGGAGTCTATAGCAAACTATATGTTACATTACAGAAAACGTATCAATTACCGCTGATGACGATTATAGTCTAAGATACGACGATATATTTATCAATAATATTTGATAGCACTAATCCTTTCACTTTTTATACTAGGATTCTCATACAATGAAGGTGGTCTTATAAAAATACGTTGCAGCTACGTAATGAAATTAGACTTCATTTATTTATTTATTTAGTAATAAATTATTAAAAACCAGTTCTGCGTTCAATCATAATTCATAAAGAGCCCTAACCATGTTATGCAGACAACTGCAACAAAAAGTACTCGCTAATCGGATCTACCTGTGGGGTATTTCCACTGCATTGTACGTGTATTTCACAAAGAGCCCTAACCATGTTATGCAGACGACTGCAACAGAAAGTACTCGCTAATCGGATCTACCTGTGGGGTATCTCCACTGCATTGTACGTGTATTTCATAAAGAGCCCTAACCATGTTATGCAGACAACTGCAACAAAAAGTACTCGCTAATCGGATCTACCTGTGGGGTATTTCCACTGCATTGTACATGTGTTCCAGAAAGAATCTTCTCCGCATTATAAAGCCGACTAGCGTATATTCCATATGGAATTAATACTGCACGCTATTCGTTGAACTATACAAAGTACTTGATAACCGGATCTACATGTGGGGTAATCGATTACTCAAACAGAAATTATATTTCTAAAGGAACTCGCGTCACGCCGCACACCATACGGTAAACTGAAGCAAGTACTTATTTTTCGCATGAAATTGCGAAGGATTTCTATTCAAGGAACAGTGGCAGTAGGTATATATTCAATTAGCAGCAATAGAGTCATAGGGCCACATGATCATTAGGGCCAGATGCCATTATGTCATATACACAGCACTATAATAGTCCACCGAGACTATATGTTGCTCAAGGAGTCACATTTTCCGTCCGCAGTTACCGTGACTTGTGAATTAAGTTCCTCTTCAATCATAAAGTCTATAACTCAATAAACAGCTTAGCCTGTCATCAGGCCTTTAAGCTACAGTTCCTTTTATATGATTCTCTGACAACTGCTGCAATGGGCGTAAAAATTGTACAAACCATTTGTGACTATGACACAAAGGCAACCAAGGCGGACAACAAAGCCAGCCTAAAAACTGCCTAAAACTGTAAGCCCTAGACGTAAGTTCTAAAACATTCTCACAATATAGACATAAATTATGGTATGCTTATGAAACATTTCAGGAATAAACATTCCTCCAAAGCTTACATAGTCAAAAAATAAGACTCAGTGAATCAACAAGGGAATTTTATTTATTCTGGAACACACAGTTCTTATGTTACCATGGAACAATTCACATAAATATACTTATTTATGCAATAATATCGAACATATTCCAATAAAAAACGCAATAATAATGAGACATTGAAGTATTAATGTACTACTTACGATTACGATTTGATTATACTGAAGGTAAAGTAATCATTGTATGTGTAAAAATGGATACATATGCCATTATATGATTGGCATATAAAATTATGAATATTAATTCCAAATTTCAAATATAATTAATATTTGAATAGTTGAGGACAACTTAATTCAAGCTCTTTTATACTCTTATAAACTGATGGGATACGTTTTTTTAAAAAAGAAAGCCCTTTTTGTTTCAATTTCATCCGGATTGAAGAAAATACTTATGCTACATCCTGTTTATACATCATAGGTACATATCGTTTGGCTTAGTATAGCAAATATTTTTAAAGGGTTTTAAACTTACGAAGGCGTATGGAATACTTGTCTATTTCTACTTAATTAATAATAATAATAATAAACAAATAACCTTCATTGGGTGATTTATTTTCTCGTTGGCCAGTCAATGATAATGACAAATAGGAAGTATACTGCTGTATACCCGTATTATATATACGATAAACAATATCATTGCATAATGTATTAGTTAATTTTCAAAATTTATTGCTCTGTTAAAAGTAATATTTTTTAATACTTGGCATTTTTTAATGTTTCCGTTCTGGCGGACGATTGATTCATCTTTGCCTACCAGGCTAGAGATACAAATATTTTCTATACATGCAAAAAATGCATGTATTCCACAGATGGTATATAACATTTATACTTCATATGAGCATGCCTCAACAACGGGGTCCTGCCTCCATAGTAACCAGAATCCAGACATGATCACTAAGACAGCCTCATATAGGTACAACAAAATTTGTTGTATGAACGATTTTTGCCACTGAGTGGATGTTGTAAAATAAGACAATCAATAATTTATTTTTAATGTTGCAGAATTCGAATCTAGGACTTAGCAAATTTACAATCATACATCGAATGACAAATCGAATTAAAGTTATCTCTGTTCTAATAGAACAAATCTTAAAGTAAGAACTTTCTTCATGCGAGGAAAATCTGAGGCGAATGCAAGCAATATGTACACTTATGGTACTATGGTTTGATAATATATGCAAGTTTTACGTCTTTGGTCCACCCATATATATGTCATCCTATAAACATAACAATAATAGTGATAAAGTGACTAGTGATTGTCCCTTTATGGCCTCCACAAATAATTTTTTAAACATTGAGTAATTATATTATAGCTATAATATAATATTATATAATACTTGCTTACACTGAAAAACCACACTATAGTTACCGTATAGAAGTCCGGATATTGTTTCCCCTATAAAAACATCCCAACTGTTTACGCTTTGCACTGCTTGAGTTGGGTTAGGAGTGGTTTGCGTATTGTCACGAAAACAATTGTAACTTTACAATACTTTGTAATGCAAGGTTCCTTATTATTTCACATAGGTTTTAAGCCTAGAGATCATAAGCAGTTCACCCATGTCCTTGCTAATTGTTCAAGGCAGTCGAGACAAATAAGGATTATATTTTATATATTTTTCTATAGAAAGTATTTTCATTGCGGCCTACTTAAATACTAGTTAACTTGGAACATAATTATATCCAATGTTATTAAATTTAGTACTTTTTTTACTGTCACATATTTATAATAATAATAATGATAATCCTTTATTTCAGACTGATCCATATTAGGTTAGTAGGTATATCTTACAAACTAGTGTTAGTAGATACAAAACCAGTAAAATATTAAATAATCATAATAATCAAAATTTATTACCATATGCTTTTGGTCGAAAAACCAAAAGAAGCCGATACATTTACTTTATTTTATACAGAACTATGCAAAAAAAAAAAAAAAAATCTTATGACAATGATAGATCAGTGTTCTATGTTCTCAGTCTGTTCAAATTGTTGTATAGAAAAGTGGAAAATTGACTCTATCAATGGACTGAATGTGCCTGATGCTTTGTTTTAGTGGTTCAAACCACTTTCGGATTATTGCCTTTCAAATTAAACTATTTAAAGGCATATCGGTTGGATGATCTCAGTCTATGGAGTACATCTGTACAGGCATTTTTATGTTTTTACATATATAGATAGACAATGTTTTAAACAAACAGTGTTTTTATATAGATATTTTTTACAGGTTTAGGAATTATTTGTAGTTGATGACATAGTTGCTGCTATCGTTGCTACACTCGCTGTAGTAGTGTGACCTAATTTAGCTACAAAAAATTGGATCCTTCGGAAAAAACTAATTTCAGTGAATACAATTATCATCAAATTACTTACTCTCTTAGTACTGGCAAGGGTTACATAGAAAAACACCATATATAATATATTATGAATAATATTACGAAATTTATATTTACCTCATTTATGTCATTAACCATTTTTTAAAAGGATTTGGATATTTTATATAAAACTTGCGGAATTCAGTAGATATTCCACTATATTTAGTTAACGTATCACTCATGTTCATATTATCAAATAAAGTTTACTACCTATCAATAACATATACCGAGTGTGCTATATATTATGGTTATTAGATGTACATATACTGTGTCACCAATATATTGATTAATAGATTGAAATTAAAGAGTAAAATATTGCTATTATATTACAATTAAAAATTGAAAAGCTAAAAATATCATTAGTTTCACGACTACCTTCTCTAAACATCTACTAGTGTTGCCATGCTAATATCGAGAACGAAGCTCGAAGAATAATTGATGATTAAACGAACTTACCTGTACGTGAAGTTCAATCTCAATTATTCGAGAGCTTCGTTCGAAGATATTAGCATGCCCTCCCTCCCTAGTGTACATGTCATATACACTACACCCCTAGTCGTGAAACATGAAACAGCTCAGCAAATCTCTGAACTAAATGACGAACCGAAGAGGAGCGCGCCCCAGCTAAGTGAGGTTTATAAATCTACCCTACAAAAATTGATAATTTTATGTTTTATTTTTTATCTACCTCCAAACTACAGTGCGAAATGGCGAGCCCGTAAAGTGATACTACTAGTGTTGCCATGCTAATATCTTCGAACGAAGCTCTCGAATAATTGAGATTGAACTTCACGTACAGGTAAGTTCGTTTAATCATCAAATATAAACAGTAACAAAATGTACCTGTTAAAATATCGTAAGTAGGGCACCTATCGATAGAATTCTCACGACACTTCGCTGTAAAAGGCAAGATATACAAGGGTGCCACAGCAAATACTCGGTAAGTGTTTGCGTATATCGAGGAGGCATTCTGTGGAGCGCTATAAAAGAATTTCAAGAGGAAAACGGAGCGTTCTTTCTAGGGTTGCATCACTTTATGGATTCTTTTTACGTATGGATTATGTCATCATACTTTGTGACCATTGTTTGTACGTCTTCTGCATTACTTTATTTATTCTAAAATATACTGAATGCCAATTTGTAACGTATAACTACTGTAAAGTTGTTTAATAAGATATAAGTAGTGTACTGAATTGTATCACTTTAGTCAATATCATACCTATGATCCTTTTGTTTATAGATACTTATCATGTAGGTAAAAATATTGCATTGTTTTTTTTATTTTGTAATTTAAAAGTGAGGCAAATACAAACTAAATAAAAACCGGGCAACTGCGTGTCAGGCTACAGTTCCGAAGTTTATCGACTATTATTAACTACTTAAGCTAACATAGCCGTCATAATTTTCCTTGTAAATTCATCATATTTTTGAGAATTTTTTCACTTGTCCAACTCCAACCGTTTAGGCAGCAGAGGGGGGGGGGGGATACTTGACTCTAACCAAAATTAGTAGCTCAAAGCCAAATATTTCGCAAACGGACCCCTTATTCCAAAAATAGTCTTAGAAGACCCATAATATTTTTGGAAGAAGTTTTCAACGATACCCCACATACTTATAAGGTAAGTACGCGACGAATAAAAAAATCATTCTCACGTTACCAGTAGGGGAGATACTCTGAAAAAAAATTAAATGTTTTTCAATATTTTATTCTACGATTCTGGAGTTTTAATACATATTCGATTTATTTTTATTTTTTGATACTTCAAACAATGGCATCTCACAGCCACCATATTTGTTTTTAACCGACTTCAAAAAAAGGAGGAGGTTCTCAATTCGACTGTATTTTTTTTTGTTCGTTACCTCAGAACTTTGGACTGAGTGAACCGATTTGGATGATTTTTTTTAATCGAAAGCTAGTGCTTGTCGTGTAAATTTAAGCGAGATCTGACAATGGCATCCATGTCAAAAGCATATTGTGCGCGATAAATGGACGATTAACTCAATATCGCGCCAACGTTTTTTATTGTGTGTACTTCATTTGAAGTCGGTTATTTTTTTGTTAAAATGATAGATTATTTTATTATTATTATTTCACTTATCTAAGAAGACTTGGGTTATTAAGACGAATCTAATGATGTCTTAATTATATAAATCCGTTCAGCGGTTTCGAGAACAGGAGGTAATAAAGAATATTACATGCATACTTGACAAACATACTTGTTCCGATGGCAGTGAACTTAGCAGATCATTTCCCAGCAGATCAAAAAAAAAATTAGAGTTCTGTTCGCATGCAAAAGAGTTCTAGAGTTCCTGATGCTTTTGGGGAATAGTTCTGGCGATTTAACCTAAAAAAAGTAAATCGATGAAATGCTCTGCTAACTTCCTGACGTAGCAGATCATTTTTTAGGAGCTCAAAAATAAAAAAGAGTTCTGTTCCCATTCAATGAGTTCTACTGTTTCTAATAATTTTGAATAATAGTTCTATCGATTAAACAAAAAACAAATCATCAAAAAACACAAAACAATAAAAATTGGAAAATTTTAAAAATTATGTAAAAAAAAATATTTTCATTCTAGAAGCCAGAACTCTCGTGTTTCTCGTTCAACAATAGAAGACCAATAATCGAGAATAACAAACATTTCCTGAACTCACGCCAAACTGCCAGCAGAGCATAGGTGAAAAGTAAAAATTTTGAAATTTTTAAAGTTATGAAAAAAAAATAGTTGTTTTCTTTCTAGAAGCCAGAACTCTCGAGAATCTTGTTAACCAGTAGTAGAACAATAATTGAGAATAACAAACATTTCCGGAACTCACGCCAAACTGCCAGCAGAGCATAGGTGAAAAGTAAAAATTTTAAAATTTCTAAAGTTATGAAAAAAAATAGTTGTTTTCTTTCTAGAAGCCAGAACTCTCGAGAATCTTGTTAACCAGTAGTAGAACAATAATTGAGAATAACAAACATTTCCGGAACTCACGCCAAACTGCCAGCAGAGCATAGGTGAAAAGTAAAAATTTTAAAATTTCTAAAGTTATGAAAAAAAATAGTTGTTTTCTTTCTAGAAGCCAGAACTCTCGAGAATCTTGTTAACCAGTAGTAGAACAATAATTGAGAATAACAAACATTTCCGGAACTCACGCCAAACTGCCAGCAGAGCATAGGTGAAAAGTAAAAATTTTAAAATTTCTAAAGTTATGAAAAAAAAATAGTTGATTTCTTTCTAGAAGCCAGAACTCTCAAGATTCTGGTTCACCAGTAGTAGAGCAATAATCGAGAAAAACAAACATTTGCGGAACTCACGCCAAACTGCCAGCAGAGCATAGGTGAAAAGTAAAAATTTTAAAATTTCGTAAGTTATGAAAAAAAATAGTTGTTTTCTTTCTAGAAGCCAGAACTCTCGAGATTCTGGTTTACCAGTAGTAGGGCGATAATCGAGAAAAACAAACATTTCTAAATTTTAAAATTTTTACTTTTCACCTATGCTCTGCTGGCAGTTTGGCGTGAGTTCCGGAAATGTTTGTTTTTCTCGATTATTGCTCTACTACTGGTGAACCAGAATCTCAAGAGTTCTGGCTTCTAGAAAGAAAACAACAATTTTTGTTTTCATAACTTTAGAAATTTTAAAATTTTTACTTTTCACCTATGCTCTGCTGGCAGTTTGGCGTGAGTTCCGGAAATGTTTGTTTTTCTCAATTATTGCTCTACTACTGGTGAACCAGAATCTCGAGAGTTCTGGCTTCTAGAAAGAAAACATCTATTTTTTTTTTCATGACTTTAGAAATTTTAAAATTTTTACTTTTCACCTATGCTCTGCTGGCAGTTTGGCGTGAGTTCCGGAAATGTTTGTTTTTCTCGATTATTGCTCTACTACTGGTGAACCAGAATCTCGAGAGTTCTGGCTTCTAGAAAGAAAACAACTATTTTTTTTCATAACTTTAGAAATTTTAAAATTTTTACTTTTCACCTATGCTCTGCTGGCAGTTTGGCGTAAGTTCCGGAAATGTTTGTTTTTCTCGATTATTGCTCTACTACTGGTGAACCAGAATCTCGAGAGTTCTGGCTTCTAGAAAGAAAACAACTAATTTTTTTTCATAACTTACGAAATTTTAAAATTTTTACTTTTCACCTATGCTCTGCTGGCAGTTTAGCGTGAGTTCCGGAAATGTTTGTTTTTCTCGATTATTGCTCTACTACTGGTGAACCAGAATCTCGAGAGTTCTGGCTTCTAGAAAGAAAACAACAATTTTTGTTTTCATAAATTTAGAAATTTTAAAATTTTTACTTTTCACCTATGCTCTGCTGGCAGTTTGGAGTGAGTTCCGGAAATGTTTGTTTTTCTCAATTATTGCTCTACTACTGGTGAACCAGAATCTCGAGAGTTCTGGCTTCTAGAAAGAAAACATCTATTTTTTTTTCATGACTTTAGAAATTTTAAAATTTTTACTTTTCACCTATGCTCTGCTGGCAGTTTGGCGTGAGTTCCGGAAATGTTTGTTTTTCTCAATTATTGCTCTACTACTGGTGAACCAGAATCTCGAGAGTTCTGGCTTCTAGAAAGAAAACATCTATTTTTTTTTCATGACTTTAGAAATTTTAAAATTTTTACTTTTCACCTATGCTCTGCTGGCAGTTTAGCGTGAGTTCCGGAAATGTTTGTTTTTCTCGATTATTACTCTACTACTGGTGAACCAAAATCTCGAGAGTTCTTGCTTGTAGAAAGAAAACAACCATTTTTTTTTCATAACTTTAGAAATTTTAAAATTTTTACTTTTCACCTATGCTCTGCTGGCAGTTTGGCGTGAGTTCCGGAAATGTTTGTTTTTCTCGATTATTTCTCTACTACTGGTGAACCAGAATCTCGAGAGTTCTGGCTTCTAGAAAGAAAACAACTATTTTTTTTCATAACTTACGAAATTTTAAAATTTTTACTTTTCACCTATGCTCTGCTGGCAGTTTGGCGTGAGTTCCGGAAATGTTTGTTTTTCTCGATTATTGCTCTACTACTGGTGAACCAGAATCTCGAGAGTTCTGGCTTCTAGAAAGAAAACAACAATTTTTGTTTTCATAACTTTAGAAATTTTAAAATTTTTACTTTTCACCTATGCTCTGCTGGCAGTTTGGCGTGAGTTCCGGAAATGTTTGTTTTTCTCAATTATTGCTCTACTACTGGTGAACCAGAATCTCGAGAGTTCTGGCTTCTAGAAAGAAAACATCTATTTTTTTTCATGACTTTAGAAATTTTAAAATTTTTACTTTTCACCTATGCTCTGCTGGCAGTTTGGCGTGAGTTCCGGAAATGTTTGTTTTTCTCGATTATTGCTCTACTACTGGTGAACCAGAATCTCGAGAGTTCTGGCTTCTAGAAAGAAAACAACTATTTTTTTTCATAACTTTAGAAATTTTAAAATTTTTACTTTTTACCTATGCTCTGCTGGCAGTTTGGCGTAAGTTCCGGAAATGTTTGTTTTTCTCGATTATTGCTCTACTACTGGTGAACCAGAATCTCGAGAGTTCTGGCTTCTAGAAAGAAAACAACTATTTTTTTTCATAACTTTAGAAATTTTAAAATTTTTACTATTCACCTATGCTCTGCTGGCAGTTTGGCGTGAGTTCCGGAAAGTTTTGTTATTCTCGATTATTGGTCTTCTACTGGTGAACGAGAAACACGAGAGTTCTGGCATCTAGAAAGAAAACAACAATTTTTTTCATAACTTTAGAAATTTTAAAATTTTTACTTTTCACCTATGCTCTGCTGGCAGTTTGGCGTGAGTTCCGGAAATGTTTGTTTTTCTCGATTATTGCTCTACTACAGGTGAACCAGAATCTCGAGAGTTCTGGCTTCTAGAAAGAAAACAACTAATTTTTTTTCATAACTTTAGAAATTTTAAAATTTTTACTTTTCACCTATGCTCTGCTGGCAGTTTGGCGTGAGTTCCGGAAATGTTTGTGTTTCTCGATTATTGCTCTATTACTGTTGAACCAGAATCTCGAGAGTTCTGGCTTCTAGAAAGAAAACAACTAATTTTTTTTCATAACTTACGAAATTTTAAAATTTTTACTTTTCACCTATGCTCTGCTGGCAGTTTGGCGTGAGTTCCGGAAATGTTTGTTTTTCTCGATTATTGCTCTACTACAGGTGAACCAGAATCTCGAGAGTTCTGGCTTCTAGAAAGAAAACAACTAATTTTTTTTCATAACTTTAGAAATTTTAAAATTTTTACTTTTCACCTATGCTCTGCTGGCAGTTTGGCGTGAGTTCCGGAAATGTTTGTGTTTCTCGATTATTGCTCTACTACAGGTGAACCAGAATCTCGAGAGTTCTGGCTTCTAGAAAGAAAACAACTAATTTTTTTTCATAACTTACGAAATTTTAAAATTTTTACTTTTCACCTATGCTCTGCTGGCAGTTTGGCGTGAGTTCCGGAAATGTTTGTTTTTCTCGATTATTGCTCTACTACTGGTAAACCAGAATCTCGAGAGTTCTGGCTTCTAGAAAGAAAACAAGTATTTTTTTTTCATAACTTACGAAATTTTAAAATTTTTACTTTTCACCTATGCTCTGCTGGCAGTTTGGCGTGAGTTCCGCAAATGTTTGTTTTTCTCGATTATTGATCTACTACTGGTGAACCAGAATCTCGAGAGTTCTGGCTTCTAGAAAGAAAACAACTATTTTTTTTCATAACTTACGTAATTTTAAAATTTTTACTTTTCACCTATGCTCTGCTGGCAGTTTGGCGTGAGTTCCGGAAATGTTTGTTTTTCTCGATTATTGCTCTACTACTGGTAAACCAGAATCTCGAGAGTTCTGGCTTCTAGAAAGAAAACAACTATTTTTTGTTTCATAACTTACGAAATTTTAAAATTTTTACTTTTCACCTATGCTCTGCTGGCAGTTTGGCGTGAGTTCCGCAAATGTTTGTTTTTCTCGATTATTGCTCTACTACTGGTGAACCAGAATCTCGAGAGTTCTGGCTTCTAGAAAGAAAACAACTAATTTTTTTTCATAACTTACGAAATTTTAAAATTTTTACTTTTCACCTATGCTCTGCTGGCAGTTTGGCGTGAGTTCCGCAAATGTTTGTTTTTCTCGATTATTGCTCTACTACTGGTGAACCAGAATCTCGAGAGTTCTGGCTTCTAGAAAGAAAACAACTAATTTTTTTTCATAACTTACGAAATTTTAAAATTTTTACTTTTCACCTATGCTCTGCTGGCGGTTTGGCGTGAGTTCCGGAAATGTTTGTTTTTCTCGATTATTGCTCTACTACTGGTAAACCAGAATCTTGAGAGTTCTGGCTTCTAGAAAGAAAACAACTATTTTTTTTTTCATAACTTACGAAATTTTAAAATTTTTACTTTTCACCTATGCTCTGCTGGCAGTTTGGCGTGAGTTCCGCAAATGTTTGTTTTTCTCGATTATTTCTCTACTACTGGTGAACCAGAATCTCGAGAGTTCTGGCTTCTAGAAAGAAAACAACTATTTTTTTCATAACTTTAGAAATTTTAAAATTTTTACTTTTCACCTATGCTCTGCTGGCAGTTTGGCGTGAGTTCCGGAAATGTTTGTTTTTCTCGATTATTGCTCTATTACTGTTGAACCAGAATCTCGAGAGTTCTGGCTTCTAGAAAGAAAACAACTAATTTTTTTTCATAACTTACGAAATTTTAAAATTTTTACTTTTCACCTATGCTCTGCTGGCAGTTTGGCGTGAGTTCCGCAAATGTTTGTTTTTCTCGATTATTGCTCTACTACTGGTGAACCAGAATCTCGAGAGTTCTGGCTTCTAGAAAGAAAACAACTATTTTTTTTCATACCTTTAGAAATTTTAAAATTTTTACTTTTCACCTATGCTCTGCTGGCAGTTTGGCGTGAGTTCCGGAAATGTTTGTTTTTCTCGATTATTGCTCTATTACTGTTAAACCAGAATCTCGAGAGTTCTGGCTTCTAGAAAGAAAACAACAAATTTTTTTTCATAACTTACGAAATTTTAAAATTTTTACTTTTCACCTATGCTCTGCTGGCAGTTTGGCGTGAGTTCCGGAAATGTTTGTTTTTCTCGATTATTGCTCTACTACTGGTTAACGAGAATCTCGAGACTTCTGGCTTCTAGAAAGAAAACAACTATTTTTTTTCATAACTTTAGAAATTTCAAAATTTTTACTTTTCACCTATGCTCTGCTGGCAGTTTGGCGTGAGTTCAGGAAATGTTTGTTATTCTCGATTATTGGTCTTCTATTGGTGAACGAGAAACACGAGAGTTCTGGCTTCTAGAATGAAAATAATTTTTTTTACATAATTTTTAAAATTTTCCATTTTTTATTTTTTTGTGTTTTGTGATGATTTTTTTTTGTTTAATCGATAGAACTATTACTCAAAATTATTAGAAACAGTAGAACTCATTGAATGTGAACAGAACTCTTTTTTATTTTTGAGCTCCTAAAAAATGATCTGCTACGTCAGGAAGTTAGCAGAGCATTTCATCGATTTACTTTTTTTAGGTTAAATCGCCAGAACTATTCCCCAAAAGCATCAGGAACTCTAGAACTCTTGTGCATGCGAACAGAACTCTAATTTTTTTTTGATCGGCTGGGAAATGATCTGCTAAGTTCACTGCCATCTTGTTCCGCCTCCCGCTTACCGAACGAAGCCGACAAATCGCAGCTCCGTCCGTGTCAGTCCGCGCTTCGAATATGACGATTTTATGCTCGAGTGCAATCTCGTTAAACTCGCGAGATCTCGCCCTATTTTTCGTCCAAGATCAATCTCGCTAAAAAAGGCCGAGATCTTTTGTCTAACGAGAATCTAACGAGATTGCATTCCCTATATCTATCATAGCGCTCTTCGCATATTTCGGTTTGGCCTAATGGTTAGTTGGTAGAAAATGCAGTTAGCATTAAGTTCGCCATTTGTATTATAATATTTTATACTGTGGTCGATAAAGTTTACATTAAAAAAATATTTTCTATAACAATCATCATGATTAGGTATTTAGAAAAACACAGTGTTTTGAAACTACTAAAAGCAAAATCCAAGAAGGTTCTAATTTAAATATACGTTTTTTAAAAATATATTTCAAAAGAAAATGAGGTTTATAATAAAGTAAAATAATAATAAAAAATATAAAAAAAGTTATAAGCGTCGCCTAGAATATACATACCTACACTTAGCTATTTTATTAAAATTATAGTATTTTCTTTTTTCGTCAAAGGAGACCAAAGTTATTTGACGTCACAGAAAACGTTAAAAAAGAAATGCACCTCAGACGTTTTGCAAAAGCTTTCAGTTTAATCAAACACTACTTTCAACTTTTTTTAAATAGAGTAAGCTTGGCTGGTATTTGCTAATCTTAATTTCTGACTTGGAAAAACCCAGACCAACGTGGTTAGGAACTGTCTCGTTTGACAAATAGCGGAGCGATAGCGAGTGATCGCAAGATTATTACAGTTTTATAAAAGGGTTTTATTTAGCTTACCCTATGTACGAGCTAAGCACGTACAAATTATTATCGCGTCATCAATTTCCTTAGTTCATTGGCTTTTGTTATAATTCTATTCAGTTAGCAATTAGCAAGCATCGTCATCGCGCGGACTCATATATCATTTCTCTATCATTAGCAATAAGTTTTAAATCAATACAGTTTTTATATCAAGCTACCATAGTTTTATAATTTTATCACTATCAGTTAGCATTCTAAGGGTACGCAGCCCTTACATGGTCCTTCGAGCCTCCGTATAGGCGGGACATACGCGTCTGTGCATCTTACACGTGTCCAGTTCGTCGTGGTGCCGTCTATGCGACCACGTGGATAACATCAGTCCAGTGAAAGAAGAAGTGGAGCTTTACCGCACACATCAACACGTGCGGTAACTGTGCAGCGACAAACAAGTAAGGTCTTTCCTATTATTAAGCAGAAATGGAGGATCTACTGGTAACTCAACAGCAGGTAGTTGGAGCTATTGAGCAGCTATACTCCAACTTTAAAAAGGACGGACCGGAACGCAAGACTACAGATTACATCAAGCGTAAACTTGAAACCCTTGACCAATATTGGCAGGAGTTTCAGGCCAATCATTTGGAGTTAAGTGGGTATGGTATACAGTCCCATGACTATTTTACTCTTAAACAATATGATCAATGTAAGGAGCGGTACGAGCATATCCGGTCGGTTATCCAGAATTATCAAGCGCGGGTTACAAAGCCGACAACTCCGCTATTACGTCCAGCTACTCCGCTTGGTGCGTTGGGCAACTCGGCCCGGCCCGCGGCGGGGGAGCCGTCTGCAGCAAGGCCAGGCACTTCGAAAGAAGGTATGTTAAGGGAAGACACTGTTACAATGCAGCCGACTTCCTTTAGATCACAAGGCGTCAACAGCAGAACAGATGAGTTGCTTAGAAAGCAAGCGAGCAACTTCAGAGCATTTCATAGAAAGGTAACTAACATTAATTTAGATATGGTAACAGAGAAATGGGAATTTGACGATATATTAAGTACTTTGCAATCTCGTTGGTCAGTTATAGATTCCATGCATCTAGAAATAGACAGTGAACTAGATGGTAAAAATAACGAGTATGATAACACATTTTATCATTATGAGAGCATGTATGAAAATATCAAAAAAGCTATCAATAAAAAGATGTGGTCGGCGTCTTATAGAGAGAAATCAACACCTCAAATGGAAATACCATGCTTTAGTGGCAACTTTCATCAATGGATTTCCTTCAAGGATCTCTTTACAGAGACGATCCACAACAACCCATCACTATCAAACGCGCAGAAAATGCAGTTCCTGAAAGGTAAACTTCGTGGTGAATCCGAGAGATTGGTGCAGCATCTACAAATCAGTTCAGGTAACTACGGGACGTGCTGGGAGATTCTGAATAATAGATACAACAATATGAAACTAATTTTTACTTCTTACATTAACGCTATAATGAATATACCAGTTTCACAACAACAATCGGTGGTACATATCAAACGGATCCACGACACCTCCCTGGAATCGCTAAATGCTATCAAGAATCTTGGCGTAGATATCAGTAACTGGGATCCACTTCTTGTTCATATTTTAAGTCAAAAATTAGACTCGGACACCCATAATGAGTACATAGCATCATTAAAGCGACCTCGTGAATTACCATCGCTGAAAGAATTCTTTGAATTTCTAGAAGGCAAGTTTACTGCTCTAGAAACTTTACGTAAAAAGCAAGAAAATCCGACGTCAAAGTCACATAATTATAATAATTCATCAAACAATTTAAATCATTACGGTAAATCAAACTATAAAAAACCAACATATTACAAACAAACATTCGCTTCAAGTAACAAAGTTGCGAAACCTACGTCCGGTCAATATAGCAAGTCCGCAAGATATTGTATTTTATGCAATAATAATGAACACGGATTATTTTATTGTCCTAAATTTTTAGAAATGCCATCACATTTAAAACTTAAATTTATCGCGGAAAAGAAGTTATGCAAAAATTGTCTTTATGATCATCAGGGTAAAAAATGTTTCTCCGAAAAACGTTGTCGTGAATGCAATGAAAATCATAACTCTATTTTACACGAAGCATTTAGTAATACGACGCTTACGCCGGCATCAAATGACGCGCATGCTTCCAACTATATGCATGGCAACACGCACGTGTCGCTGCAGGGTCAAGCACCTGAGATCTTGTTAGCAACAGCCGTTATTAAGGTAATGGCTCATGATGGATCCTATCACAGCATGCGTGCACTTCTCGATCAGGGCTCCCAAACTTCACTAATATCAGAAAAGGCTACGCAGGCCTTGGGGTTGTGCAGAAGGCGGTGTCACGGCGTGATTACGGGTATTGGAGACAGGGAGAATAACTGTAAAGGCGTTATCACACTCAAGTGTCAGTCGTATCATGAAGATTTTTGTTTAGAGACCGATGCATTTATCGTGAAAACATTGATGAAAAATTTACCAAGTTATACATTCCCTAAACCGAACTGGGCTTTATTAGATAATATTCCTCTCGCAGATCCAAATTTTAACATCTGTAGTTCAGTGGATCTCCTACTGGGAGCAGACGTATACAGTAGTATTTTGTTGGAAGGGATATTTAGAGCAGGACCAAACTTACCTATAGCACAGAAAACACGTTTTGGTTGGATATTGAGCGGGAGTGTAGAGCGAACATTACAATGCAACGTCATTTTAAATAACACCGATGATATACAACAAGTTTGTAAAATTGAAGATATCTCGGAACAATCATCTATATCGGCAGGAGATCAATGTGTGATGGAATTTAATAAAAATACTACAATTCGTCGCCCAGATGATTTAGGCTTGCCACGGAACAAGGATATTACTGAAGTTAAACAACTTGAAAGAAAATTCAATAATCAAGATCATGTTGCTACGGAATATAAACAATTTATCAATGAGTATTTATCGTTGAATCATATGGCACCAGCTGACGGTAATCTGACGCCGAGTTATTATTTACCTCACCATTGTGTGTTACGTGACGAATCTACTACGACAAAGCTACGTGTAGTATTCAATGCATCGACAAATACAAGTACAGTGTTAAGTTTAAACGATTTGATGGAGAGTGGCTCAAATTTACAACTAGATCTGCAAGGTCTTCTTATCAAATGGAGACAGTACAAGTACGGTTTTACATCAGAAATAGAAAAAATGTTTCAGCATGTTTGGTTACATCAAGATGATCAGAAATATCAGAAAATAGTATGGAGGGAGACACCTATAGATATGTTGAGGGAATATCAGTTAACTACAGTGACATACGGCACCAAGGCCGCGCCATTCCTTGCAATGATAACTTTACAACAGTTAGCGAATGACAAAAAGGATAATTACACGGGAAATTCAGCTCTTCAAGTGATATATACGACATTTTTCATGGATGATCTTGTGCATGGATATCATTCTATTGAGGCAGCAAGTCAGCTCATCCCAGATCTTATCAATCTTCTCAAATCTGGAGGATTCAATCTCAGAAAGTGGAAGTCTAACAGCCAAGAATTATTAAAAATAGTTGACAGCAATCAAGAACCAATTAACTATGATATCAAGCAAGCGGAATCATCAAATACTTTAGAATTGAGTTGGAATCCACAACATGATAGTTTTACATCCAAAGTAGAATTTTATCAGAAACTTTCTACAAAACGAACCTTGCTGTCTTATATTTCAAAACTTTTTGACCCTCTTGGTTGGCTATGTCCAAATTCAACAAAATTCAAGATTCTATATAAACAAGTGTGGGCATTAAACATACTGTGGGATGATCCTTTACCTGAGCAAATACATAAGGAATGGATTCGTTGGCATCTGACGCAAAAAATATTTGAAGGTTTAAAAAATATTTGGAAGCGATGGCGATCTGAATATCTTACACAATTGATAGCACGTAGTAAATGGAAACAACATCAACCGAATATAAAAATAAATGATGTAGTTATTAATCAAGATGTTAATTTGCCGGCCGAGAAGTCGCCACTTGGCCGCGTCATACAGTTGCACCCCGGAAGCAATGGAAACGTCAGAGTTGTAACACTGAGAAAGAAGAACGGCGTTTTAAAACAACCCGTCGTCAAATCATCGACTTTACCTGTCCATGAAGATCACACAGTTCAACAAGAATCACAGAAGCATTATAATCAGAGGAAAAAGGAGAATAATCAAGTCTATCATGTATCTCAAACAAGAAGAAAAAATTCATTTAGTTTATCCAAAATGGTTTTCGGTTTACTACTTTTCATAATGACCCTTATAGCAAATACAGAAGGTTCATTTAACATAACACCTCTACAAAACAATCAAAGTTTGTATTTCGAAAAGATTGCAAATATGTATGTTATCAGAGACGAGTGGCGTCTAATTGTCTACTACGACATGAGTCCTTACTGGGAAGGCACGCGAGCATTAAATAAATACATTGAATATTTACAAAACATTTGTACTAAGATAAAGAACGTCTCACATTGCGACGCGATCATGTTACAGCTCGAGCACGGTAATGAACATCTGCAATATTACAATGCATTATTGTTAAACAATAAAAAATCACGCAAGCGCCGTGGATTGATAAACGGAGTAGGATCTATCGCGAATAGTTTGTTTGGAATCCTGGATAACAATTTTGCGGAAAAATATGAACAAGATATACAACTTATCAGGAAAAATCAAGAACATCTAGCATTACTTTGGAAAAATCAAACTACTATAGTGGAAGCGGAATTCAATTTACTGAAACGCACTGAAGATATCATGAACAAACAACACAAGCTTATCAATCAACGTTTACTTAATTTGGAGAACACTGTTGAGGAATGGAAATCTGAAAACTTGCAAAACTCAATTGTAAACGACTTTACTCTAACTACGATGATGGCCAACAATATACTACTTAACCTCAAACACATGCAAGACACCTTGTTAGATACTTTGACTAATATTTACAACGGTCAATTGAGTCTTCATTTACTTACCCCAGATCAACTTCATCATGAGCTAAACATCATTTCTGGAAAGATATCAAAGGATTTATCCGTTCCGTTTGATAGTGTTAGTCTACCTAAAGTCTATCATCTGTTAAAAGTAAAAGCAAAAATATCTACAAACTATCTCATATTCGAAACCAAAGTACCTCTAGTTCACCGAGACATGTATGAAATCCAAAAAGTCATACCTGTCCCACAATTATATACTGACCATACGATGATTCACATTGAACCCATATCAAGTTACCTAGCAATCAACATAAAGAAGGACGCTATGTTGCCGATGACTGAAAGTGATTTAAGTGCTTGCTTACACCAAGATTCAGAAACAATGTTATGTCAGTCAAAGACCTCAGTCTATAACATCAAAGAAGACGAAAGTCTATGCAAAAGGGATCCAGTTACTAGCAAGTGTAACGTCTACAAGGAGCCGTGCGAAAGAAAATGGCATGAATTGAATCAATTAAATACTTATTTTTATTTTTGTTGTAATCAATGCCCGGTTAAATTACTATGCGATGATCAAGTTACCTCGCTACAGCTATCAAGTGTCGGCCTGCTGACTACAAGCTCAGGTTGTATAATTAAATTTAAGGACTTTAATGTATTTACTCACAAGCAGGAGGCAAGCGAGATGCACATCAAGGGAGATCTGGAAGTCCCGAAATTATCAGCCATCAATTACGTCCTCAATATATCCATACCTATGCCTCCTCGTGACGTCACCGAAGCGAACACTAGCGATAACACCAACGTCGCGCGATCGGTAGTGCTCAGTGCAGTGATAGAGTAAGCAATCAATCGGGTAACCGTGTGAGTAAAAGTGTTCCGTGCGTAACTTGTAGTGTTGGTAAACAAAATAAAAGCACGTCTCCGTCCTTTCGCGCAGTTTACGTTGTCGGTAGAGCATCGAAGCTCGGTTCAATTTTGAAAACCCGGGTTTTCGGGTTTAAGAATATCAAAACCCGGGTAGACCGGGTTTTTCGAGCTTTTCGAGCCCTTTATTGTATTTTTTTAAAATACACTAATCTGCGTTTATATATCGATTTCCTGCAATGAGTACAAATTATAAAGGATGAGGAAGAATTTAAATAAATTAAATAGTACTTTACAAATTACAAAAACAGTTTAAAATGTTTAAAAAAGTGATAAAGATTTATTTTTTCTTCAGAATATCTTAAAACTTAGTAAGTAATCTCCATCCATCCATCCATCCATCAGCCCTTAGAGGTCCACTGCTGGACATAGGCCTCCCCTAACTTGCACCACTCTGACCGGCCTGAGCCTTCTGAATCCAGCGGATGCCCGCTGTCTTCTTCAGGTCGTCGGTCCATCTTGTCGGGGGGCGTCCTATACTCCGTTTTCCGAGACGCGGGCGCCATTCGAGGACCTTTCTTCCCCAACGGTTATCGGTCCTTCGCACTATGTAGCCGGCCCATTGCCACTTCAGCCAGCTAATTCTTTGAGCTATGTCGGTTACTCTTGTTCGTCTACGGATCTCCTCGTTTCTGATGCGATCACTTAGAGAAATAGCAAGCATAGCCCTCTCCATAGCCCGCTGCGCTTCTCTGAGCTTGTATTAGGCCAATAGTGAAGCACCACGTCTCGGATCCGTATGTCATCACTGGCAACACACACTGCTCGAACACCTTCGACTTCAGGCACTGAGGTAGTGTTTTGGACGACAAGATATGACGCAGTTTCCCGAACGCAGCCTATCCGAGTTGGATTCTACGAGTGACTTCTTTCTCGGAGTTGGACTTACCCATCTGGATCACTTATCCCAGGTAATTGTATTCGTCTACAACTTCGAGAGCAGCGCCGTCAACAACAACCGGTACGGGTGTAACATAGACATTCATCTTAAGACCCACCCGTTGTGAGGCGCTGTTCAAGTCCCCTAGCATTGTATCTAGTTCCTCCAGGGATCCTGCCAGGATGACTATATCATCGGCATATTGCAGGTATGTAATGTATTCGCCATTGATGTTAATGCCACGTCGTTTCAACTCCATCAGCTTGAACACATCTTCCAACGCAGCGGTGAACAGCTTTGGGGATATAACATCCCCTTGCCTGACACCTCTCTACAATTGGATGGGGTTCGTGGCTATGTCGTGTACTTTGACGGACATGGTGGCTGATGAGTACAAATATTTCAACACCGCGATATACCGGTAGTCGATACGGCACCGCTGGAGAGAATTTAGTACTGCCCAGGTTTCGAGAGAATCAAAGGCTTTCTCATAGTCCACATAGGCGACACATAACGGCAGATTATACTCCTCGGTCTTCTGTATAATCTGCCGCAGTGTGTGTATGTGGTCTATGGTGCTATAGCCTTTCCGGAATCCTGCTTGTTCGGGAGGCTGGAAGTCGTCAAGCCTGCGTGCAATGCGATTTGTGAGCACCCTCGAAAACAACTTATAAACGTGGCTCAGAAGTGCGATTGGCCTGTAGTTCTTCAAAAGGGCTTTATCGCCCTTTTTGAAGAACAGAGTCACCACACTTCTGCTCCACGCTCCCGCGGTAGTTCCAGTATGGATGACGGTAACAAACAGTTTTTGGAGCGCCACTAGGAGGGGTTTCCCACCAGCTCTTAGCAGCTCGGCGGTGATACCGCGTCATCTCCCGGTGCCTTGTTGTTTTTAAGCTGTTTGAGAGCCTTTCTAATCTCGTACAGGCTGACGTCCGGGATATCCTCTGTGTAGTGTCGGGTTAATTTAGCTCTCTTGTCGCTCTCCTCACTGGGAGGTGGAGCTTGAGAGGAGGTATACAACCGTCCGTAGTATCTCTCAGTTTCTCTTAGAACTTCAGGTTTCGACGTAACTATGGTGCCGGACTCGGTCTTCAACCTTGTGAGCTGACTTTGCCCAATAGACAGGTCTCTGGCGAACACTTTGGAGCCCTGGTTTCGCTCTATTGTATTTTTTACAGGATTTGCGTTGTGTTTGCGCAAATTGCATCGCCTACACTTGGAGATCTGTTCATTGAGCCGTCGGTATTCCGCCATAGAGGTTGGAGACTGCACACATAGTTCTCGTCGATCTCTCATAAGACCGAGAATTTGTTCTGAGAGAACTTGAGATCTACCACTGGGGTGGGTCTTGAAATTCTTCGACCTTACCTCGTGGACAGTCGCTACCATCCTGATGTTACACTCCTCCACCGACGTGCATGATTACGCAAACTATTTTGCAGCTCAAGTTGAAAGTTTTCGGATCCCTGGATTTGGACAGGTGTTGGACGAAGCATAGACTTCATCAGGCATGACCGTTCCAGCTTCACGTCGATATTTAATGTGTAAGAGGCACAAGACGGTGATCGCTTCCGGTTTTAAACCTGCTGATCACAGAGACATCATTAAATATGTGCTGTTTGTCTGCCAGAATGAAGTCTATCTCGCTTTTTGTGGAACCATCAGGACTTATCCAAGTCCACCTGCGTTGAGGCTTCTTTATGAAGAAGGAGTTCATCATAAAGAGATCTTCCTTCTCTAAAAAGTTAGCCAACAAGTGTCCTCGGTCCAATTCCGAAGGGACCCACTTTCTTCTCTCTTGTGGCTTAAACTTAATAAATAACAAAAACAAAAGTATTTAAAAAAACCCGAAAAACCCGGGTTTGGTTTTTAAAACCCGGGTTTTTTTGTAATCCTCAGAACCGGGAAAACCCGGGTTTTTCGGTTCGGGTAAACCCGGGCTCGATGCTCTAGTTGTCGGTGACGATCGTATTAAATTCAATTCATTATAATTACTTTTTATATTATTGTTTCCATATACTATTAGATTAATAAAAATTGTTTATCGTGTTGTAGCTTCTTCATCAATTTAAATCATTATTCAATTTAAGCAAAATCGTAGTACATCGCCGGCCGTACTGCGGTCGGTATTTACTGTAATAGTTGTTAGCATAGACGTTTAGTAGCATAATTAGTTTGTAATAAAAAATGCCCTTCACCTTGTCAAATCATATCAATTAACAAAAAGCCATCGGGTGCATGTTATGTTAAGTTTGTATTATCACCTTGTAAAGTTCACGGGAGCATCTCATCACTACTAACCTCATCTTTCGCGCCCGGGAGCATGTACGAGCTAAGCACGTACAAATTATTATCGCGTCATCAATTTCCTTAGTTCATTGGCTTTTGTTATAATTCTATTCAGTTAGCAATTAGCAAGCATCGTCATCGCGCGGACTCATATATCATTTCTCTATCATTAGCAATAAGTTTTAAATCAATACAGTTTTTATATCAAGCTATCATAGTTTTATAATTTTATCACTATCAGTTAGCATTCTAAGGGTACGCAGCCCTTACACCCTATTTGTGTGGGTCTTTTGCAAGCGTTATTAGAACTACTTCCTCTTATCCTCAGGAATAGAAATTCATCAGCTTTAGTTCTGCTGACAATACAATTTTTATAAGCACGACTTGATACTACATTCAGGTTGGGCTCACAGGGAACTCATCAACGCGTTAACTGCACTGTAACATTTTTTTATATTAGTATAGTACTCGTACCTAGATTGACACTACAAAACAGTGTATTTAGTTTTTAACTATTATTTTGTTTTAGATTGCTTGAAATACTAAAACTATACTTAAATCAAGCCTTTTTTCCACTTTTTCTGGCCGACAAAGTGTCGGTGATGTATTTGGTGCTACTGATGTCCATGGGGTACGGCGGACCTCAGCGCGTTCGTCAGCTAGTTACATAAAAACATCGCCTATACTTGTATACCTACTGCATAGTACACAAAATATTGAAAAGTTGCAAATAATGATTAACCTTTCACCAATAAGAAAAAGCTGTTGAACTTGGAATCACTGAAATGTAAATATGTAAAAATGAACGCTGAACGCTGAATAACGCTGAACGCACATGATAATATATCCGCACCGTACGCGCCGCATTTGTATTAAATCATATGAGAGCCCTATGCGGATGACACATGCGGCCGCATATGCGTTCACCATGGGTCAAATGAATAATTTTAAATTTAAACTCGTCGCTAAATCGCTTACCGCCCATTGCAGCGTGTGAGGTAGAGACAAATCCCAAAGGAGACCTAGATTCCTATGTTAATGATGCAGGCCTAGATAAGCTACGCTCTTTGGGTAATCCAATGATATTAAACTATAGATACGTCATGCTCTTACAAATCAACCAAAAAATCTGTTCCAACCGAGCTACACCACACACACGTTTATCTTTTGTTTCACTACATCAATCACTATTACATTGGTAAATTATGTAAAAGGGATGGCACTACTAAAACCATAATAGTGAAAAAGACAGCTAGACGGCCTCACTCAGTGGCAGCTGTCAACTGTCTGAATTAAAATCGCTTCACTTGTCTAAATTCGACTGACATAATTTCAGCGCCATCTTGGCATATCTTGTATATAATATCATTGGGATAATCATGGCTTTAGTCTATTACTATCTAGACACGCGGCAGCGTGTCAAGCCAAGTTCAAGCAAAGGAACTGGCTAGCCAGCGCCGAGTGTAATATTACACGAACCACTTGGTGCCACTTTTGACCCTTCTATAACTCAAAACCTCTTTAACGTAAACACATAAAACTACGTGTGTTTGATTATATCCATAAGGACATGCAGAAGCTCAAATTTCATGAAGCTAGCTCAAACGGTTACAAAGATATGAAGGTCAAAAAGTCGTAAATTTTAGCACTGACTGACTGACATATAGTACCTAAATCTAACCTACTTCCAGATAACCTAGAAGGATGAAATTTGGAATCCAGCTCGGTAATTGTGTGTAAGCGTAGGAAAAAATCAAAAAAATAAAAAATGTCGAAAAATAAGTGGTGTTCCCATACAAAGTTTGTATGGGATAGATATTCGAACATAGCTGTTGTAGACCGCACCGCAGCCCCACCCGTAATTTTACGCATTTTACGGATGCTTTTCCCTTTGCTGTCCCTCGCGGAAAGTCGTTGTAAAGTACAACACATTCAACGCAACAAACCATGCGTGTTTTCCATAGAAGCTGATATACTTTGGTACACCATTAAAACAATGCACGGTGAGGCAGATCTACGCTGTGTGGCGGGGCGTGGAGCAGTGTGAGAATCGCCTGTTTGTCATATTTATCTAGATATTTAGTACTCGGCTAAATAGTATAAAATTAGCTGTATACCGAAGATAACCATAATCAAATACTCGTTCTTCTAAGCAGAATAACTTTTGTATTCAGTTAATCAGGGTAAATATATTATGAATATAATTTATATATATCATAATATGGTTTCTTAAACTTATTTTTATACCAGTTTTAGGGACTCTTCAATAATCATCCAAATATTCGACTCACCGTAAAAGCTAATGTTTTTCCGGTTCAATTTCCGGTTTATGGTCATCACTATTTAATTTACACCCGAAACTGGTGACCCATGAAACGTCAATTTAGTCTCTAAGATTTGTGGAAAGGGTATATTTTTCTTTACAAAAAGTAATGATATCCCACCAAAAACATAAATGTAAAAAAGGAGAGCCAAGTTCAATACAAAAAATATGCTTGGCTGTGGGCTTCGCCGCAAAAAGAATGGAGATCTAAATGAGTGCCAAGTTCTATGTAAAATCGAAATATGTATTTATAGGAACAAAACAACATTATGAACAAGTATTAAACTCTATTTCTTTGCTTTGTTGGATACCTATAACAACTGCTGTTATTTAAAAAAGTGAGATCTTAAAGTAGGTTATATTTGACTTGGCCAGTTTTTATCAGAATTAAAATGTTGAATAACTTTATAAAATGACTGATGTAATGAAAGCTGGCCAAGTCAAATCTAACCTACTTTAAGATCTCACTTTTTTAAATAACAGCAGTTGTTATAGGTATCCAACAAAGCAAAGAAATAGAGTTTAATACTTGTTCATAATGTTGTTTTGTTCCTATAAATACATATTTCGATTTTACATAGAACTTGGCACTCATTTAGATCTCCATTCTTTTTGCGGCGAAGCCCACAGCCAAGCATATTTTTTGTATTGAACTTGGCTCTCCTTTTTTACATTTATGTTTTTGGTGGGATATAAATTAACCAAACATTGCTTAGAATGGACCTCTTAGTGAAATCCATTAATTTTAAATAGTGATTAATAACATGACGTTTCTTGGATTTTTTCATAAAAAATACTGAAAAAAGCTACACTTAAAAGGTTCCATAATGGTGAACGCACATAATTATATCCGCACGTTAGATTAAAGTTAATCTGAGATCCGCACCGTACGCGCCGAACGCGTCGCATTTGAATGAAATCACATGAGAGCCCGATGCGGATGACGTATAATCACCGACAAGATGCCGGCCAACGAAGCGGAGATCGATCGATCTATTGTGTTAATATCTTAACACCACCGCCAATTGTCCTTTAAGAAGCGGATCTATTGTTTTCGTAGAGGCCGGCAACGCATTGGTGACGCCCCCAGTGTTGCTAATGTCCATGGGCGGCGGTGATCACTTACCATCAGGTGACCCGTCTGCTCGTTTGCCTGCTCAGGGCATAAAAAAGTTTCAAATATCTATCTACAGACAAGTTACTTATAGAGTTTGTTTAAGAAAAAAAAGTTCGAACTCCGTTAAAAATTCTAAGACTGCGTTTTATTTTAAAAAATGTCACTGCGGTTCGCGCCACAAGGTCGTAGTGTGATCAGATTCCCGATTCAATAATTAGACTGTTTTACCCATAAATAACTCCATTACATACAGTTCTCCCTAAAGAACGCAATGGCGGATGATATTGAGTTGTAAAAATACGTTTGTCGTCCTTTCCATCGGATAATGCTCGTCACGTCCAAATCAGGCCCATAAGGGATGTTCGTTCGTTTCAATGGGACGGCGTTTAAGGGTTTTTTCACTGGATACCATAACAAAATACAAAGCCACACTGCGACCTCACCGCTCTTTAATTTCAGACGTGGACCGCTTTAGGACGCGCGTGACTCAAATACGACCGGTTCTTTAACACCTTACTGTATTTTCGTAGGATTTTAGAAGAAGGTTATGGATATTTCCAAATATATTTGTAAACAAATACATGACTAGATGTTTGGAATAGTGCGGGTCCTTCGCATCTTTTTTGGTGGGCAAAGGATCGGTGATCAGATGCCGTTGATAAATCATGCATGGACATATCGGCTAAGGGGCTGACATTGGTCAATTGAAAAAATACTAAAATACGCTGCTAAACTACACGAAGATTCTATAGTGTGTTTCAAGTGTTTCCTTCGCTACCATAATTATCAAATTGATACAACAAAGAGATAAATCAGGTGAAACGTCCTCTATGATAGAACTAACAAAAAGGCACTGTTAGTTGTGCCAGCAAAGTCTATGCAAATGTAAAGGGTTGTTATAGCAGACATTAAAAAAGGAGGAGGTTCTCGATTCGGATAACCAAATTGAGAATCGATTGAACAAAAATACATTTTTTAAAATGTGTGTTACCTTTGTAGGTACTTGGTCTTATTAATATTGAGGGAAATAGCCCTACACTAGGATTGCCTGTGTCGTGGTGCCATGGACTATAGGTACACAAAGACAAGGATATTTACACCCAGACCGAGAACAGAAATTCAAACTCATCATTAAAATTTCGGCCTCGCTGGGAATCAAACCCAGGACCCTAGGCGCGGCGATCTGACATGGTAACCATTGCGCCACACGGGTCATCAAAAAATGTTTTTGAAGTCGGTTTTTTGAGATTTTTCCGATTTTCCGAGAGGGTTCCGTACGTTAATTAAGTGTTTACTGTTATTTTTGTATTTTATTTATTTTTGCGCTTTTTTTAGGACCATAGACTTTTTATAGGTTTTCCTGTAATATTGTACAACGTGTTACAAAATACCCCGTAAAAATATAATTAACTATCAAAGCCAAAAATTTTGTCAACCCTACTAAGCTGTCATGTCAGGGAACCAGATTATATAACAGAAAGGCCTATGTACCTATTTTACCTAATAATTGTCTACTTTAATAGTTTTTCTATTTTTCATTCATAAATGAATGCTATGACCTGCTCGTTCTCCGGACGTCACACCCTTGGACTTCTTTTTGTGGGGTTATGTGAAGGACAGAGTGTATTTCTCCGATTGCCCAACGGTTGCCGAGATGGAACAGCGTGTTAGATCGGTTTACGCTTCAATAACACTGACGATGGCGTGAAATGCCACACAAGCCTTATCCCGACGAGCGAGGTTGTGTATTGGGCAAGGAGCACACTTTGAGCCGTTTCCGTTGAAACTTGACGTTTATTATGATAAAGTAAGTGTTCGTTTAGGTTGTTTCGTTAGGTTAGGTCTTTTAAAAATTTTCTCGTTCCGCGAATTCGGTAGAAATGTAGGTACATTCTGCGTAGTTTATTTACTCTTTAATTTTACTGAAATAGGGTTTGCACATTAGTGAAAATAATATTTTATTTTTATTTTTTTAGGGTATGTTATACAGCGTTACTACGGTTCTTAAATATTGTGAATGGACTCGTTATAAGGCCCCGTAACCTCTCGGCTTTACGGGTAGTTTTGTAACACTCTTTATAACTAAAGAACTACTTTCTGTATTTTTCTCAAAATTCTAGCCTCAGTAGTTACGGAGGAGGATGGTTAATTTTCGTTTTCTATTTTCATTCTTTCTTGAATAATTTTAAAAATATCTATTGTAGGACTATACCAAAAATATACTTGAGAACTTCGGAACCCTAAAAATAGCTGTTTGATAAGCAGCTTGAAAATTAGAAAAACAACCAATATTATTGATAAGTATCAAAACAACTGTTCGAATGTAAAAATCTGGGCATTTACTATCTATTATTTACATCCAGATTAAGAGATAACTTTGTGAATTCCCTCAGGTGTTGTCACTGTGTCGTGGTATTTGAATCAGTTTGTCGACATCAGCGCGGTCTAAGTGTATCACGTTAAATATATTTTGTTCTCCTCCATCTTGTTTGTCGTCACTATATTGGTCACGATGGCCATTCCTAACAGATCAGTTTGTAGCATTAGAGAGTTTGTTGTTCTAAGAATTATTTTTGGGTTTTATACCAATATTCAAGTTTCAAGCCGCACACAAAAAATTATTAAACTTTACTGTTACCTCATTCCACCTGTTTTGTTCGGTTCGAGGTTGTTCTGCTGTGATTACGAATTAGATACAATTTTAATATTAGAGTTTGTGAAATTCTTATCTTTTTATTTTTTGTCTTTTCACAAAGCAAATGACTACATAACAGAATATTTTAATTACGACTGCCTCGTAGACGGAACAGCTCATTCAAAGAGGATATTCCTCTTGCTTCAAAAGGGCGTAACATCGTTAATTATATGCGTGATCGGAAATTTTATCATGATCTTAATATACACATATTCTTTCACATATTTTAAGTTATGTAAGGTTTGTGGTATACTGGGGGATATAATAAAGTTTTCATTTAAATTTGTTACTGAATTGGGGTGCCTTCCATCTCTATTAATATTTAGCTTGCTTTATTGCCGTGTGAAGATATTTTGCACGTCACTTATAGAAGAGGGTTTCAAGCATTCACACAGCAGAGGACAAAAAAATAAATATTTAAAAGCATACAATTCAATCTGTGAGAGATTTTACAAGACCAATTATCCTGTTAAGTATATAGTAAGTGAATAGTGAAAGTCAAATTTCCATGTTACTTTAAATACTTTTTTAATGTACTCACCGGCAAAAGAGCTCTCAATCCACCTGATGGTAAATGGCAAAATAATTAATGTGTCCAATCGCCTATGACCTACATACGGAGCAAACTTCGCTCACTCAGATATTTTTAATTTATTCATTCTATTTTAAAAACTCATTTGGCCCGATCCTGCTCTCGGAATTTTATCTGGTCTTTCGAAGTGTCTCAGAGGATACTCCACCGCACTGCTCCTGCGCGCATTGGTGGAGAGGTCAACCCAAGAAAATATTTAATTGTAAAAATTAGATTGATTTTTAGTTTTTAGAACCTCTTGACGAAAGTGAAAAATATTGTGAATGTTTCAGGTTCTTGTAAAAGTATGCACTAATTTTATATATACTATGTATTTAAGTTTTACAGTGATCGCTCTAATTAAACAACAGGTAATTGGAACCAAATAAAATGCATCAGATTTTTTTTTGTTTTCAGTAATAAATTTGGTGTGATATTGTTTTTTCTTCTTATAGGCCACAAATCATATGCCGATTTTTTCCCTATTGAAGCTTCTACAAATTTTAGTAGTAGATTACATTATGGCATATTACCCAGCTGTGATGTTGGAACTCGTATATGAAGAATTTGATAAAGCGAAAATATTTATAGCTGATCAACTGCTCAAATGTACCGGTAAGAAAATATATAATATTTTACTCATAGATCTATTTATCCTACTGACGATGATAGATTGGTAATAATAAAGTGAATATGAATCATCAAGAGAGACCAAAACCTGATTGTGTATGTGAGTAAGGAATGTCAACGTATGAATTGCTAGTGATGGGTATAGTGCGCCGGATAAATGTAATTAATTATAAGTACTATTTGTATTTGTCATATTTTGCCCAGACGTATACAAAACACAAAAAATACTTGTGCGGATGTCCTTTACAGACTCTGAAACCATCCGATCGATATGCCCTAAAATGGTTTGTTCCATTTGAAAGGCGAAGGTGGTTTTAGACCAATGCATTAGGCACATTCGGTCCGTTGATAAAGTAGATTTTCCACAACAAAAAATTGAAGATAATATGTGAGATGGTGCATAATACAGATTATCAACACTGATCTGTCATTGTCATCAGAAAAATTGTTAGCGTAGTGGAATCCACTACGCTAGTAGTAGTATCCACTAGTTCAGATAAAAGTGTTGCATAGTTGGCCTATCTGATTTTTTAATGTTTATTCAAATTTGACACATTGATTTCACATTTATTTAACGCACTATAACTAATGTTAGCAATCGATACTGATCAAAATATCGACATAAATAATAATATCTACTTGAAAAGTTTCTTCAAGTCTTAGTGACTCAAAGAAGATAATATCGTTATATTATACTGATGTAACAATATTATTTAGTAGACTGATGTAGACCGGAAAAAAATATTGAATAGGACGAAACCAAAAATGAAACGCCAATGTTCGTGTGAAACAAATAGTGTTTGTTTACAAATAGTATAATAGGATGTCCGGTGGCAGAATTCGGTTTTCAAATTTAATTTTATAAAAACTATAAGAGATAAAAAAATATTTTAATAATAAGAATAAAAACAAAAGAAGTTAGGGTTTCATTTTTAATGTATTAACGTCCCAACTGTACAGAATTTGTATGGTGGTTCTTTACTAAGGAGCGATTAAAGTAACCATTAGTGACTCTGAGTTGGGGCGTAAGAATCAAAATCTTGGCTTTTTACGCTTTGAGTTATTTTACTATTATGGGAGAGCATTACACATTAATTTATTGTATTTATAAAATCATCTTCACGAAAACTGGACATTTTGAATTGAAGTTACAAATTTTTTTTGACAAATGCGTCAAGATCATGCAGCCTGGTACTGCCCATTCCGCAATACTCCCTCGCAATGGAAAGCAGCAACTCACTCATCTTACTCATCTCATCTCCCGCTCACTCTGCAAAGCTCGCTTATGATTGAAGGAAAACGACTATTTTCAGTTTAACTCTTTTTCAGAGGTAGGCCTCTTTTCCGTCCAGCTATTTCTCGCTCAATACCCTTCCGCTGTGGAAGGCGTGCATTAATGTTGACCATCACGTCGGACATGCTCTTGAAATCTGGCCGCAGTATTCCGTGTCACCTGCTGAAGAAGTGATGTTGGGATGGCACTAATCTCGCGAGCAATATTTTTTTTAATGCTGAGATGGTCACAGCGTATGTTAGGACAGCTAGACCCGGCCGGGGGTTGTTTCATGCTGAACCTGTTGCTCGGAACATACGCAACCAGGAGTGAATTAGATCTTTACTTGGAGCATCCCGTAAACGTTGAATATTCTAACGCGAACAAAATCTTCGACGAGCAGTTACAGACGAACCGTTCGCCTTAAAATACGCTTCAATTGCGAACACGCGTTGTTCTACCGTCCAATGCGACATCGTGACTAACTAAATAACCCGCACGAATGTCGAAGCTAACGTGTCTACTTCCCCTTTTCCAAGCTCATCGGTTGTAGAGAAATTTGAAGTTGAAAACCGAATTCTGTCACCGGGACACCCTATACTTACAAAATACGAATACTTGTTGCTTACTATGTCAAAAAATCTTATTTGTCCCATTTGAAAATTTTCAAAATACTTCTTAATTACATGCAATTTGCGTCCAATAATTTAAGCAAATTCCATAAGAATGACTTCACTGAGACATACGAACTAAATTGATAATTTCAAACAGATCAAGAGAGAAGAGAAGAGATGCAGCTAATGTTGATGTACCTTCGGAAGCAGCCGCTGCAGTACCGGCTATGCGGCGCGGTGACGGTGAACGCCAGCCTTCCGTTCAGCGCCTTGGTCTTCATCGTCAACTACATTGTGTTCTGGCTGCAGTTCACCAATGCCTTCACTCCCAAGGAATATGAATATAACAGTCTTAACGCGACCAGTCTGCCATAATTCCAGATGTTTCGGCGCTCCCTTACAGAGAGCATTCGCCCGTAAGCAATCTTCTCTTTACTGATTCACAGCAGTGTTTGAGTTTATTGAAATAGTCTCAATGAATAATAAGATTTTTTAGAGGTTGTTTTGAGTGGTTAAATATCTTATACAATTTTTTATTATAATATTTTTTTTATTATTTTATGACCAAACAGCACCACTGTTTGTCATGTAATTGCTTCATTTAATTGATTATATTAGTCTTAAATGTGTGTAATGTTAGTTTAATAAACAATAATATATGGTTGCATTTGTTCTCCTTAACCTATTAGCTCGTTATTTTCCTGAATGTTTTATTTTTAGCTGACAAGCGAGCTAAAAATCCACCAGGTGATAAGTGGCCTCCTTGGCCCATGGACTTCAGCAACACCAAAGAAAGAATTTAGTCTGTCTTTATACTTTTTTACGACTGCAGTTCTACACTCAATATTGTATGTATGTAACTGAGCATAAAATAATTTTAATGTTTTTTATCATATTCATCTAAAATGGTCCTTCGAGCCAACCGAGTTGAGCAAGTTTTGCATTTTACACGATTTTTTTTATTATAACGTTTGCACCCCGAGTTGAAAGCATAGAAGCTCTTCAAACTCCATCTCGTCAATTTATGCTTCGTCACATTATCCCCTGAATATTCATTTCCGCGTCACAGCATTTAAAGCGAAAGGCATCCGTGTGTGGGAGCGCCCTAATATCATGCACGAAACGTTGCAGTTGACATCATATGCTTTTTAGGAATATTTCTAGCGCTAACAGTCAATCCTTGTCATTACAAGATTTTATATTACTTTTTTTTATTATTATTATATTATATTTTTGGCGACTATACTTTGCAGTACGTGAAGGCGTACTTAGGTTATCAAAGACGCTACTGTTGTTTATCCACATCTGAACTATATATTTACAGGTGCTTACAAATATATAGAACCCTAACTTACTAACCCACATTCAACTTACAAACATTTAACGACATACTCAATGTAAGTTAAATGTCAAAACTTTCTCCTAACTTTTTCCCAACACAAACCATCACGCAACTCCACAACATGCTACAATCAAACCAATAATACTTTATTGAGAGCAGTTTCCAAGTTCTCCCGTGAGCAAACTTCGGCTACCAATATTTAGGGGCGGGGTTTAGAGTCCTACGACAAAACATCGGTCCCGTCGTTTTCATAACTGTCCGTTCTCTCATCAAAACTTTTCGCATAAGCAAGCAACCTTACGTCGAGAATTTGGTACGTTTTACAATTATTATGTTTCATTTTTTATATAAAAGCTGACAAACGAGCTGACGAGCGACCAGTAAGTGGTCTCCGTCACCGATGCGTTGCCAGCCAAACAGAAAAAATAAAGTACCTAATACTTGTCGCGACCACCGAAAAGTAGTTTCACTCAGGTAAGGAAAATAATAAGGCCATGTTGGAGGCCCTCGGGTGGCATAAAAACTTCCGACACTAGGGTTGGCCACTGACACTTCCACCAATCCGTAATGGAGCAGCGTCTCCCAAGGGGAGAGACCCGTCCTCAGTAGTGGGCTATTAATAGGTTGAAGCCAGAAGCCAGCCAGAAGCAAAATAAAGCAAAGGCGCTATTGTTTTCAGCACTTTACAATTTTGAAATGTTGTAAATTACCTGAAGACTATACTTTTTACACCCTGTATATAGGTCATCCAATAAATAATACATCGTACAAAGTTCACCCGAGGTTGTGGTGCAAAGTAGATTGATACTAATTACCTATTATACTTTAATGTAGCGCCATGCAAACATGCATTGTACGATGTTTTCCCGCATTATCTCGTAAACGGTGCTTTGTTAACAGCGCACAGAACATCGCAGTCTGAGTGTGTGCTTTTTTGTTCTCATTCGAAGCGACATTACATTTCGTATTGTGCATCTCCTATAATGCAACACTCTTAACGTACTGGTTTGTGTACTTGAGGACATCAAAATATGTATCAGTTTCACAATATTATAACATTTTAATATACTTGAAGTGTAAGTGCACAGGAACGGTCAGAGTGGCGAAAGTTAGGGGAGGCCTATGTCCAGCAGTGGACTTCCAAGGGCTGATGGATGGACGATACCTGAAGTGTCGGGGTGGTGTGCTGACTGCTTTTTCATTCAAATATATCATCAAATAGGTAAGCTCTCTCTCTCAATCCAGACGCGTAGGACTTCGTGAATAAAACTCAAGGTTCAATTCCATAAGCACATACCGAAGAAGTTTCAGATGTGACTACTTGAAAAAGGCCTGAAATACTCAAACCTAGCAGATTCAGGAATTTATTGCAGCGTATGTTTTGTTTAGGAAAGATGTAATCATCTCCCACATTATTTATTTATTTTAAGCAATTGGAAATAAGTTATTACGTACTTAAAATATACAGATGCTTGCTTTTGAATTAAATAAATTTGCTTTAATATGGCTTTAAAATGTTTTGAAATGCATTGGATCTAAGGTGTTATACTTTTCATGATCGGACGTGTATTCCAGTTTAGTCTCGAAAATGTCAGCGCAGAAGCGATCGGTGCTGTGCCAGTACACATTTTGTATTGTTTAACTTTTGATTAAAAACCACAGTAGAATGACCAACATTCCTTTTTGAAAACATCTCATCAAACGGAGTATTGTAAGGCGTCGATATTACGTCTTCTTTCAAATGTTTTACATTAAAATCCTGCTTTTATTCTTTATACCTACTTACTCATGCTTTTTAATTGTTTTCAAAGGCATTTACGTTACAGAAATGGTACTGTGATTTTAAGTCGTCATAGATCAGATAAAATATTAGACAGTTTATATAAATTTTAATAGCTAGGCTGCTTTAGAAAAAAGTTTTATAAATAAAAAGGAAGGGATATTTAAATGAAATTATCCTGATGCTCAGTGGTATAATTTTATTGCAGTCAGTCTGTTCACGAGGCGATTAAGATGACAAATATCGAGGGGAGAAATCGAGGCAAATCCGGAATTTTCCTGTTTGAACTGGATTTTGGTGGACATAAAATTTTAATGATATATAAGCGAGCATTTTGTGAATGCATGTTGAAAATAGTAGTAATATGTGGTAAAGTAGTAATACTTAACTGGATTGTTAACCAAGGGAGGTAAAAAATATTTTTAAGGCAATTCTTTGAATCTTTGAATCCCAAGAGGAACGAAAGGAGCGTCTAAGAAAAAGAAGTATAGTACGCCCCCTGACCAGATGAACTGAAGAAGAAAGTGGGCATCCGCTGCATTTGGAAGGCTCGCGGAAAAATTGTTTCTACCGTTATAGACTGAAACCATCCAATCGATGTGCCCCAAAGTGGTTTCATTTGAAAGGCAATAATTCGAAAATGGTTTTAGACCATTAAAACAATGCATTAGGCACATTCGGTCCATTCGACGTTAGTCTAATCAGTATACGCCGGGTATCCGCTAGTTACATAATTGTGTAATAATATGTAAGTTAAGAGTTATGAAATATGTTCACGCAAAAGATAGCACGTGTAAGATAAAAACACGCACCCATCATTTCGTGGATCCAATAACGCGCCATCTGGCGGCAGGAATTGATTACATCTTCAACACGTTTGTGGCTTAACATAAAAAGCACCTTGGGGTTGCTGCCCACTATAGCTTTGTTCTGAATTTAACTGTGCATTATGCGGTGTGTAATATTCGGTTCGGCGATATTGCGAATATACGATTTAACACGTTAGGTTAACAACAGTTTTCTCATGACTGAGGATTGTGATTATTTATGTCAGTTGGGTTGCAATTGGAACGAAGTTCCTTATCGCGCGTTATGAAAGGGGGCTAGACGGAAAATTTTCTTACGAAAAGTTGCCACGATACTTTTTGAAGTGATTCAGAGAGTTAAAACTTTCTGAATCACTTCAAAAAACAATACTTAAATCGAAAGGAACTTCGTTCCATCCGGGTGTCCCTTGACACCTCTCACTCTTTTTTTTTTCTAGTAACTAACGCTACTGCAATATTTTAAATGCTCACGAAAAAATTGACCTTAAGTTAACTAATACGCTCAATGTATCTGTGTGGCAGGTGTTATCACTATTCCAACCGTTTGCTGCCCTTAATCTGTGCTTTTTTCATAGAAAAGTATTAGCTACAGTGTGCATAACACCACAGACATAAAAAGCCACTTACGGCAATAAGCGAGCTGGCGACATTGAGCACAACTACTCGCGGCTTAAAACCCACTCGTATATATTTGCCCATTAACACGCTTACTTGCCAAGTGTGTAAGCCCGACTCATGATTTTTTCAATTCAATTGACTGACCTGAACTGACTGAACTGACTTGTATTGATTCAAGTCAATTTATTTGCATTTCATTCAAAAATGGCGGGAACATTCCACAATAATTGAAATAAATTCGTTTTAGTTGATTTAAGTTAATATTTTGTTTTCTTACTGATGATAAGTAATACCATTTTCTTTTTTGTATTTTTTTACGTGCAATTGTGACAGGTTCTCATCACGCAAGACGGCATTTTTTCAGTTTGTTACTAAACAATTTTGGCATGCGGCCGCAATGAACGCAGGTGAGTAACAAGCAAGTGAGTGAATGAAGTGAGCCACCCAGGCCACAATGAATGCACCCGACTCAATGTTCGGGGTGTCTGTTCTATACGAAGTAATAGTACTTCAATGAGCGCTAAAGAAATTTTTGCCACTAGCAGTCACCCATTCAACTATCGACCGCACCCGCTGTTGCTTAACTTTGTCGATCACTTAGGATCGACGCAAGCCGCTGGGCTATGAGCACTTCGGGGCTCCATGAGTCCTTATATTATATACTTATGTAGGTTTCATTGTTTAGGAGAGTGATTAGTAATCGACGAATTATTACTGCTTAAACATGTACTTTCTATAAAAAAACTAAACAAATCTGAATTGCTACTAGTTACTTCTTCACGTACTTTACTTATTAATTTTCTGGTCTATCTTGCCGGGCAACGCATCAGTGATAATCTAAAATTTAACAAATAAAACCCGACTTCAAATGAAGTACATCTTTTACAATAAAAAAAGAATCATTGAAATCGGTTGGCGTGATATTGAGTTAGTGGTCCATTTAATTTTGTCGCGCACATACTTAATGCAAAAAACTTAGGTATATGGTTTTCTCATGTTGCCATTGTCGTACAGTCGCGTCGTCGCATGCAGTGACGATCGGTCGTGTCGCGCGTTAAAAATGGCGTCTACGCAAGTCAAGTGTGCTAATTGTAACGTAGTAATAAATGAGGTGTTAGCATTCATTTGCAACAAAATCGATGTTATGGATGAAGTGAGCATTAACCGTATATGTACCAGTGCATTCACGGAGAGTGACATAGTAACTGCTAAAAATTTACTGTTCGAATCATTAACAACGGCAAAGCGGAAAAAAATTCGAAAGAAGCAGGGGAAAGCGCTTCGTGACATCGACGATATTGTCACTGTTTTAAAGGAAACAGATCCAGAGGATATCCCTGTTTTTGTGGCGCGGGACTTACATAAACTACCTCCCGTATTATTCGATCATGTTGATGTTACGCGCTTGCTCAAGGATCTTGTGCGAATGCAAAGCGATATCGAATTTATAAAAGAGCAATATGCCACTGTAAATCAAGTAGAAGAATTAAAACTAGACCTAGAATCTTTAAAACAAGTGTCACTTGTAAACCCGTACAACATTAATAAAAGACGGGGCGGCGCCTGCCTGTTGAAAAGTTTTAATGACAATGATAGTGGACCGATGGGATTATTACCGCGTCTGAATGTAACTCCGCCACTCCAGTCTTCGCCAGATGTACAACAGGAGTATAGAAACATTAAAGACGATAGGATATCAATGGGGAGTAGAATAATTAATGTGTCACCGGTTCAAATCATAAACGATCATCGTAGTGAATCAGCTGACGGCGAGTCTAAGTAAACCGGTTTGAGTGATATGAAAAAACACGGTGCGAGCGAAACAAGTGCATCTATGACTCATGCGCAGCGGCCGGCATCAACTCTGCCTACGACAGGTACACAGTATACAGCTGAGCCGGCTTTATGCAATAATGAAAGAAATCGTGGACAAACGTTAGCCGATGTTGTACGTACGGGAACTTGGAAGGAACAAAATGTGCAAGATAATGATTGGATTACAATGCAGCGTAAGCGTTTAAGAAACCGTTTTATAGGTAATATGGGTAAAGCAACCACAGAACCCCACGACAAATTTAAGGCAGCGGATACTAAAATTCCTATTTACATAAATAATGTGTCTAAAGAGGTATCTATGAGTGACATATTAAAATATGGTTGGTTCCCTTTACGTCGAGTCTCTTTACGTCGAGTCCCGTTACGTCGATATTGAAAATAAATCTCATGTAAAAGTTACGTTAGAAAAAGTAAACATGAAGATAGCAAAGGATTATGATGCGTACAAGGTTTTTGTGCCAAAACATAAAGTTGACCTGTTCTTGAATGATAACTTTTGGCCTGAAGGCATATCATACAGACGCTTCATTATTTTTGGACAAAATGGAAATGAACGTGGTACCCGTCAGGATTGATGCATTGTTTTGTTTCTTATACAATACTTAATATAATGGATAATATTCATACATTAAAATTCATGAGCTTCAATTGCAAAAATATATTTCGGTCAGTCGACTGTGTCAGAAAACTCTGTCGGTCAATAGACGTGATGGCTTTACAAGAGACTTGGCTCTTACCCCACGACATCTCATTTCTGGGTACCATCGATGACAGCTTTGCGTTTACTGGTGTATCAGCAGTAGATACGTCGGCTGGTGTGCTGCGTGGAAGACCACACGGTGGTGTAGCGATTCTTTGGAGGAAAAGCCTATTTACCTCAGTATCTGTGATAATGTGTAGCAGTGTCCGTCTCGCCGCGATCAAGGTAGTAAGCCAAGATAGGTCGTTCATCATCTTCTCAGTGTATATGCCTACTGATTCGACGGATAACTTAATTGAATTTACCGAATGCTTAAGTGAGATTAATGCCGTGATTGAGAATAATGATGTAGATTCGGTTTATATGCTCGGGGACTTCAATGCACACCCAGGTGAGCTTTTTGCTTTGGAACTAATTAACTTTTGTGCAGAACAGGAGTGGTCTTGTGTTGATATGGACTCACTACCATCGGATACTTATTCTTTTGTCAGTGAAGCGCACGGCTGTCGTCGCTGGCTTGATCATTGTGTCGCGACGAAGGCCGCGCGCCAAACCATTGTGAATATTTCTGTAGTGTATGATATATTTTGGTCCGACCACTACCCTTTACAAGTTGAATGTAACATCCAACTTATAAGACCTAGGATTATCAACCTTTACCCGTCTGTTAATAAAGTTATCTGGGGGGAGAGAGATATATCTCAAATTAATTATTATGAAACTTTATGCAATTCGAGACTGCGATTATTACTTTTCCCGCCAGAATTTAATATTTGCGCGGATAGAATGTGTTCGGATGCTCATCACAGGTTATTAATTGATAAATTGTATAGAAATGTAATATATATATTAACTGAAAGTGCATCACTTTCTTATAGGGACGTAAAAAAATAAAAGAGGCCAACGTATAATTGGATGGAATAAGCATGTCGGGGACGCTCATATATGGGCTCGGTTTTGTTTTCAAAATTGGTTACTGTTTGGGAAACCTAATACTGGGCATATTTATAATGATATGGTAGATTCCAGAAGGATCTTTAGGTCAAAGTTACGGTGGTGTCAGAACAACCAGCAACAAATTAAAATGGATATTATTGCTAAATATCACACCAAAAAGGACTTTAGACATTTCTGGAAATCTACAAACAAATTAGATCCTAGACCTGGCCTTCCTGTGAGCGTTGCTGGCTTATGTGAGCCCAGAGATATAGCGAATGCTTTTCAAAAGCATTTTAACATTGAATCTCCTCTTGCACCTGTGAGTGCTATGGAGTATGATGAGAAGCCTATAAGTCTAACCACTAAGTTTTCAGCTCAAGATGTAGCACGTGTAATAAAGGGTATGGTGCGAGGTAGATCACCGGGATATGATAGTCTCAGCATAGAGCACTTACAACATGCTGGAGCCCACCTGCCAAGGGTTTTATCCCTGTTATTTAACCTGTGTATGAGTCACTCACACTTGCCTGGTGATCTACTTCGTACTATTGTGGTGCCTATTGTTAAAAATAAAACGGGTGATGTGTCAGACATGTCAAACTATAGGCCAATATCACTGGCTACTGTAATTGCAAAGGTGCTGGACGGTTTGCTTGATGGATACATGGACAAACACATCAAGCTAAGCGATGCACAGTTCGGTTTTCGACCGAACTTATCTACAGAGAGTGCTATTTTTTCTCTCAAGCAAACCGTTCAGTACTACACATATAGGAATACGCCTGTATTTGCTTGTTACCTAGATTTGTCTAAAGCATTCGACCTAGTGTCGTATAAAATACTGTGGGAGAAGCTGGAGAGGGAGACCGATCTGCCACCTGATGTAATATCGATACTGCGATCTTGGTATAAACATCAAACCAACACGGTAAGGTGGGCGGGCTCCTACTCGGACGGGTATGGGTTGAAGTGCGGAGTGAGACAAGGGGGGATCACGTCTCCAAAGCTCTTCAACTTATATGTGAACCGTCTAATCGACGAGCTCAGCAGCACTGGTGTCGGATGTCACGTGGACGGCGTGTGTATTAACAATATTAGCTACGCGGATGACATGGTGTTGCTGAGTCCGTCGATTGGAGCTTTGCGCAAATTATTGCGGATATGTGAAAAGTATGCGGAGGCCCATGGGCTCAGATACAATGAAAGTAAGAGCGAATTCATGATTTTCAGAGCGGGTTCTAAGCCTTGTACAAATACACTGCCCGTGACGCTGAATGGAATTCCTCTCAAGCGCGTCTCACTTTTCAAGTATCTGGGCCACTGGGTGTCCGATGATCTTAAAGATAGCGTGGATATTGAGAGGGAGCGCAGGGCGTTGGCCGTCCGATGTAATATGTTGGCCCGCAGGTTTGCTCGTTGTACAATTGAAGTAAAGACGACGCTTTTTAAAGCATACTGTCAATCTTTTTACACGAGCAGCCTGTGGATCAATTATACGCAGCGGGCGTACAATGCCCTGCGCGTGCAATATAATAATGGGTTCAGAGTGCTGATGGGGCTGCCGCGCTTCTGCAGCGCATCAGGGATGTTCGCCGAAGCTCACACTGATGACTTTTTTGCCATTATAAGAAAGCGATGCGCGTCACTGTTGAGCCGCCTGCGCGGCAGCACCAACAACATTCTGAGCACACTGGCGGATAGGTGGGACTTTCCGTTTCTGAGGCACTGGATTGGCCTGCATGTGAACGGAGCGGTAGCGGTCGTGCCCTAGGGACGGAAACGCTCACGCTTGTCCCTTGTATATGTATTATTAAGATATATTAAGATGTACCTAACTGTATTTACTAACCCCTAGTTTTTAAGAAAAAAAAATGTTACTAACAATTTATTGGCTGAAAATGCCTGAATTAAAATTTTATTATTATTATTATTATTGTCAGATCTCACTCAAAAAGTGGGACGACATGACAAGCACCAGCTTTTGATTAAAAAAAATATCAAAATCAGTTCACCCAGTCGAAAGTTCTGAGGTAGCAAACATAAAAAAATACAGTCGATTGAGAATCTCCTTCTTTTTTTGAAGTCGGTTAAAAATTGTGTTACCTACGTTCATGATCGATGGATACCACACTAACCACTGGATCGTATGTTCCTTTATCGGCTAGTTACATAAAAAACTTATGGTTAGGTCGATTAGGTTGCTTTAGCGAAACAAAAATATCGCTAAACATTCTTACAATTCACTAGAGACATGTTAATTTCGAAATCTATTTACGAGACAATGAAAAGTCGACGATTTATAATCACTTTACTAGATACTTTCTTTTCTGCTCGATAAGGTTTCGAATTAAAAGGGTATAATTGGTCTCTAGTGACTCGGACGACAAGGCGTAATTAAAAACCCAGTGGAGGGAGCGCTTCAGCCTCTGTAACTGATTCCTATTTACAACTCAAGAACAATGTAGGGTTTTTAACACGCTTTTTTATTATTAGCTTCATAGTATAGATTATATGATTTTGACCTCCTTCAAAATATCGAAATTTGGCATACTTATTAAGAATTGGCAATTCAATATTTAAAAAAATAGAAAGAAAAAAAAACGCAGAGCACAAGTTTTATTTAAAAAATAGTTGAAAAAAGTAAAAAAACAATCGCAGAAAATCCAATTAAGAAATGAAAAATTAATAATAGTTTAAAAAACTAAAAAACACGCTTCTATAGAAAATTCAACAAAAAAATAGGATATAAATTTTAATAAATTTGTATTAAGAATAGTGTAAATATGAAAAAAACATTTAATTGCAAAAAAGCGTTCAAAATGTTAAATGATACCTATAAACGTAAAGTACGTTGATAACGTAAATAATAAATGTACTAATATTAAACATTACAGAGGGTTTTCGAATCATGTCCTACATACCTAATTTTTTTGTCGACTTTAGTTATAGCTTTTCACTAAACATAATGGAGACATTGAAAACCGCATACATAATTTCTTTCCTACCTACGATGAAGGCTTTTAGAGATGTGCACGACATAAACAGAATACTTGATGAGATTTTACAATTGATGTTAGCACAATAATTTAGCGTTTATTAACGTCGCCATGTTGCTATACATTCATGATTTAGAGATGAGTCCATCTATCTTCTCTGCAGTCGGTGTTTCATCATCCTATATACCGCATTTCAGTGGAAAAAAGGCATAAGATGAAAATTGCAACTTTACAGGAGAGCACAAAAACTGTTAAAATATCAGTAAGTAGTCAAAGGAATTTACATTACGATTTTTTGCACAAAACCGTCAAGATTAATGATAAAAATTTGAAAAAAATTGGGCATATGCAGCTTCTGTCCCTCTTTCCAATCATATTAATAACTAAAATTCAACGTAAGACGACTTATTGTTTGTGATGATATATGGATGTTTGTAACTCTTTCACGCAAAAACTACTGAACAGATTTTCATAAAATTTGGCACACAGGTAGACCATGATCTGGAGATACGGGGTATTTAATATCCTGTAAAATGTGGGCAAAACTGCAGGAAGAGCGCTAGTTAATCATAATTTTGTTTTGCATTTTTATCTGACTTAAAAAAGGAGGAGCTATTCAATTCGGCTGTTTTTTTCTTTTTGAAGTGAAAACTTCTTTAGCATCGTTGTGATTTGAAAGTCGATGAAACGAAAAATCGACAGTAAAAAGAGTTATTTTTATGTTAGTTACCTCAGAACTTTCGACTGTGTGAACAATTTTCATAATTCTTTTTGAAGTGAAACTTCTTTAGAATCGTTAGTGATTTCAAACCGGATGCAACGGAAAAACGACAGGTAAGATAATATAACCGCTAATTTCGTCTTAGAATTTAACTTCTCCGTAGCTCAATGGTCAGGACGTAGACACACAATACCTGATGCGCAGGTTCGCGTCTCTCAGTATTTCTTTTTTTTTTAGTTTTATTTTTATACTGTTTTTAAATACTTTCAAATGCTCTTTTAAATATTTTCAAAGAATTTATCAACAAAAAAGAAGAATTTCATTTTCGTTGTTTAATATCTGTCGATCGACCGACCGATTATACAGACAGTAAAAATGGTAAGTTGTATTCATAGATGGCGCGAGGAATAAGATAGAAGATTCGTTTTATTGCTAGATAGATTTTTAAAAAGTGCTAAGTTGTATTCATAGATGGCGTGAGGAGTAAGATAGAAGATTCATTTTATTGCTAGATAGATTTTTAAAAAGTTCTAAGTTGTATTCATAGATGGCGCGAGGAACAAGGTAGAAGATTCGATTTATTGCTTTTTCATCTCATTATCTTGAAACCAAAATTTTGGAAAGTTTCACTTCTACCACGTGTGAATTGCACACATTTTCTTTTTTTTAAGCAAAATGCTTGTTATGTGGTCTCACTTATATTTGAACCAGATCTGACGAACAGTTTTTGAGTTATCCCTAATTTTGAAGTCGGTTATTTTTTGTGAAGAATTATTCGGTTATAGTGTCGGAGAGCCCGTTAACAAGTGAAATACGCTGTGCTGGTTGTAAGTAACAACCAGTAACGGCCAGTGACAACGGTCGGTAACTGGCATAAAAAACATTACACCAGTGCATCACTAAACACAGGGATAGGATGCATCTAATCAGACAATAATTTAGTATATGTTTTAATAATGGCAGTTGTACCTCTATGATAATGTAGCGGTTCTCTCGATGCTGCGTCAAAGAGAATCAGCCTCGTTCATTAACGTTTGAATCTCGCTCATAAGTACTAGGCTTTGTGTCACGAATGTGGTTTACGGCCACAGTCGCCGAGTCATTAAAAGTGGCGGTTTTACAGCATTTCACTGATCATTCACACATCTAGGTGGTATTGAAATTCGGTCACAGTTAAGATTTATCTAATGCTAAACTGTTTTCTACTAGGTTAATGTCCCCTTCAGCTATTATTATTATTACAAACAAAGAAAATATTCATTCAACATTTCAGACTCATTGCTAATGAGGTAAATGTTTGTATTTGCACGAAAAAAACAAAATTTCTTATTGAAAACTCAAATATTTTATTGAATCAAGCTCGGCAAAAACTTCCAAATAAATGAAAAAATCCAGTTGACAAACCTAAGAGAAAAAGGTGTTTTAAACAAATAATTTCAAACATATTTTTCAAAAGTAAATAAATAAAAATAAAATAATTAACTTTCACAGCGACGCAATAAAAATATTTTGTTCATTTAAAATTTTTGGGACACACTTTGGAGTGTAGGTATGTGTAATCGTCTTACGGTGTTATTAATGGACGTTCTACGCTTGATGTCCCTTTTCCGAAGCAAATTAACAGTTTCCCAGTTAGATACGACCGGTAATGGATATTGAGGGGTCCTTCGACCCTTAAAGGTTTATCAATTAAAAGTGATCTACGTCCAGTTACCACAGAAATGGAAAGGACATCTGATCCTCTTATTAATTTCTTTTTGTTTGGAAATTTTTGGAAACTTTCATGGTGGAAACTCGTACCTACTAGTAGAAGGAGTACCGAAGCTGTTCTTTAAGTAAGGTCAGTAGTTGAGAAACTTAATTGGTGGTTTTATATTTTTCGATATAGCTTCTAAGGAAAAAAAATTGAGACTGTGCTCTTTACTGTTAAGGAGTTTCTTCGCCTGGAGCGAAACCTGTACGTAGTCACGATTATTACAATAATGTATTTGTCATCAGAACAAGCGATATGTGAAATTTCAATTCCTTAGAATAAGAGGAAGTAGTTATAATTAAGCTTGCAAAATCTGACCCACACAAACATAGTAAGCTAAATAAAACCGTTTAACTAAGTAGTATAAATTAAAAAAATATAATAAAAAACCCGCCTGCTGTCAATAAACCTGTCCTGATATATGTTTTTGAAATCTTCATGGTGAGCTCTTTAATTTGATACTCATATTGCATTATTAAAGGAGAACCCCAGTTTCCATAGAAACTCAGGCCTAAGTAGACAAGACTGGAAATTGGCTGTTAATTAGATTATTGCAAAAAGTTCAATTTCTCCAATATTCACGGCTGCCAGCAATGGCCAACTAAGGAAATCCTAGAATGAATCACCTTAATTATAGGTTATGATTATGTCATACTCGTGTCACAGTGCTATTTAATATGTATGTTACACTTACGTTGGCGGGTGTCTATTATAATATCTACTACTTCAATGGTTTTCACCCAAAACGAATGTCATAAAAAGGTTGTATAATAAAAGCTATTGCATATTTCAAGAGATTTTATTAGTTATCATTATAATATATTAATATTTCGTGTAGTTGTGCAGGAGGCGTTATATTTCATTAGTACCTTGCCCAATCAAGATACCATAATATACTCATTGTAAGTATGGCCACAGCAACTTCCTGATCTTCTAAAGATGTATAGGGTACGTTATCCAGTGTTCAGGACTTATTCTGAACCTTTGTCAGTCACAAAACAGGCGATTAAGGAGTCCATATTCATATAGTATTGGTTTGCAAGAAATTGTAGCGAAACTGCGAAACACATTCACCAAAACACAAGTACGAAAGCGAATACAATAGAAAATTAAAATCACTGTGTACGTGTCGATGAGTTTCAATAGTAAATAGGACTCCAAATACGCTGAAAATATTTGATAGTAAAAATATACAAGAACACGCGTAGAAAGATGAAAGATCGATGACAAATATGACAATACAGTGGTGTTATTTATAAATACTATGGTTACCAAAATGACATTATTAGGGATTACATCATCATTGTTGTCAATCGATTAATCGATGTCAAAATATTCGAAATGTAATTTAATAAAATTAGCGTAACGATTGAATGGTAATTATAATATATTACATAGTTTTGATTTATATGGAATACGAAAATATGTAAAAAATAAATTAATATTATAATTATAATCACTAAATAATACATAAAATATATTATTATGTTCCATCAATCGATCATTATCAATCGATTCAATCGATTATAAAATCGTATGTAATGAGGTAAATACTGTGAAAACTTTTTTGCATTATTTTGTTCATTTGGCAAGAGCAGCTGAAGCTAAGATTTAAATATGTTTATCTTATAAATAAGACGAATTTTTTGGTATATAGTTTACTCTTGTCTAGTCCGATGTTCTAGCACAGATTACATATGGTTCGGGGCCGAAAATTGGGGATCGCCTTTATTGAAGTTATACTTCTATTGGCGCGATGGAGAAAAATGATGAGAGTGAATTTTTACGATGCGCACGACGCACACCGACACCTAAATTCTAAATCGTGAAGTTAGCTATATTCTACATCGTGAAGTTAGTTCTAGGTGGCATGGTATCGTAATAGTTCTCGTAATAGAACATAGATGGTGTTTCTACAAGTATGTAGATACAAAATTAATCACAGATAGTGCTTAACACATTATAGTTTGGCTATAGAGATTCGTAAATTAAATTATTTCAAAATATTAATTAATTTTTATTTTAAATATTGCTGTTTTTGAATATTGTATTTTGAACAATGTTTTTTAATATTGTTTTTTGAATTTTTTTTCATGCCAAAGAAGATATTTCAAACAATGACATCTCACAGTCACCATATTTTTTTTTATTTTTCATTTTATTTCACTTATCTATTATAAGAACACTTGAGAAATACTTGACACACTTGAGAACAATTACATGCATCATACGTACAAACATACATACATACAAGATACGCGTGAAAAACATAACCCTTCCTGTCAGTCGGGTAAAAAGGTGTATAAAAAGTTCTCGTTCAGGGCCGGCTTTGAATTGGGGACTTAAATTGCTCATAGGTAATGGTGATCACAGCTGATGCTCATTTGACACATAAATCGTATTTACACATAAATTAATAATAAACGATGATAATGATTCACATAAACGTCACATTACACGTGTATGGTTCACATACAAAGTAATCTCTCAATCAGAATATTATATGAGTAAAATTAATGGTCAGAATTGTAGGGTGCATTAAACGTCGGTTGATGTTTATCACTAATGATAATAACTTGACTGGTACCGGTATTAACATAATTGTGGCGATTTTGATATGTTCAGCGATGATATTACTGGGCCTTTTCGAAGACTTTTCTTCTTTAGGTTATTTTTTCTCTGGTATTTTTTGCGTTTGGTAGTCCAAAGTGTGAACTGGTTAATGACCAACCCATGTTTCGGAAGTTTTCAAAGCCTCCGACATGGCATAACGACTGTTATTTTACGATATCAAGCTCTTATGCACGGAATCGGTGAAGTTTCGTTGAATTTTCACTCATTCACTACCGACCGCACCCGCTGTCACTTAAATGACTAGCTGGCGGGCTATAAGCGCTTCAAATACATATATACCCCTAACATCGTGAATAATCGTTATGGTACTGATGCAAGTTACAACATTATGATGACGAATATCCTTATGAACATGTTATGAATTACTTTTATTTTCTTTTGTGATAAATGCTAGTAATAAGTTAGCTAATAAATAATGCTAGTAATAGGTTTATAACCACCTTTTTATCGTGTGTCCTTTTTATCTATCTACTCATATCTAATTCATAAGTAATACGTAAAACGTACCTAAATAAGTGGCTACATAATAACAACATAGCTACTCTACCTGGGAAACCCTTGTACTCAATGGCCAAAATGAGATAATATAAGATAATTTATGATCCTTTCTCTCCTCTTATAATAACACTTCATTATAATGAAAATGTACGAGATCAAAAATTCTCAGAAGGTATAAATAAATTAGGGAAATCTTTCGTTGCCGACCCGTGAAATATGTTTCATGAATCCTTTTCTACGTCAAATGCAAATCGGCCGAATTAAGGTAACTAAGATAATTTAAAGTTTTGACGTAACAACAAAAAAATAATAATTTGTCGTAGCTGCTTGAAGAATGCTTTCATGTGACAAAATGATTTCTTAGTGTGAACTGTAAGCCGTAATTACGAGTAGGCCCATATTAATAAACAGATCTTCTTCTGTTTTTCTTTTTGGTGTTTCTTCTTCTTTTGTTTTTTGTATGCGTTCGTGACCTTGCAAATAAACGTTAAAAAATCTTGAGATTTGCAATCTCCAGATTCAGTTTGAAATTCTCTCTCACACACATCTCAGTTATTCAGATTCTGAGAACCATCTCAGAAGAACACCAGCTCATGAGCCGAGATTGGATTATTAATATGGGCCTTAGACTAACTTGTTCAGTCAACAGTCAAATACTAAATGACTGACACTTTGTTATTACGTAATAATAATTAAATTAAAGTTAAGTAAAGCTAAAGTTAAGTAAAACGGCTAATGCTACGGTTAATTTAGTTTATATTTTTGTTCGGATAATTTAAGTCTATGCAAAGTCTAATCTATACTAATATTCTAAAGAGGTGATTGTTTGTATGCATTGAATACTACTGAAACTACTGAACCGATTTGAAAAATTCTTTCAGTGTTGGGAAGCTACACTAACGCCGGGTGACATAGGCTATATTATATTTTCAAAAAAATTAGGGATTCTTAATAAAACTCCAATAATGTAAAGGTGTAAAAAAATAAGAAAACCGAAGCAAAGCGAGGGCGGTTACTCGAGTATTAACGCTTTGTATTATAGATCTTACCCCATACTGCACTAATGGCGCTTTCCCGGTACATACCTTTATAGCTAGTATGTGGACTCCCTTAAGGATCTATATTTATGCTATTCGACGTTACGCTGGTCAGCTAAGGCCATCCTCGTATTAATATGGTTCCGGGTGTTCAATTACTCTCTGAGGAATAACTACCTACTTGGTTAACGTTGCAGGTAGCTTCACCGTATAACATACACTTTTGGACATTAAAATTGAATTATTAATAGTTTTATTTTTCACTGTGTAAAAATATACTACTTTAAAAAGCATTAATAATGATAAGTGCAGTACATTCAGCTTCGGAATTCTGTGTAAAATTAAACATCATAAAAAATAGTAAAAAAATTGCAAAGAGAAAAGCAAGGTAATAAAATTTATTTGAGTTTTAGGTTGAGTTTAATTAAATCGTTACACGCAAGGGCATTATGGTAACAAACTGATACTTATTCCCAGACACTCGTGCAACTAGGTTTCAATTCCTTACAAAATCTCATAATTCATTCAGAATTGTGCCGATTATAAAAAATAACTCATTAAGCATGAAATTGTTTTATGAAATAATTGGGTGCTTCTTTTACCTATTTAATTTTGTCACAAATACAATAATAATAATAAGTCAGGAAAATCAAATATAAATGACTAGCTGTTACCCGCGACTTCGTACGCCGAAAATAAAGATCCCTTCATTATAAAACATGTTTTTCATAAATTGACAGCAAACTTGTCCATACTATGAAGAGAGGAGACCCGTGCCTTGTAATAGTCCATTATGGGTTGAAGCTAAAACACCTACACTTAGTACATATATCGTATTATGTAAATGAGTAAAATATTAAACAAATCTTTAGTGTTGATAATGAAATGATAACTACGATCTGATATTGTAGCGTGATTTGTAGTCAGCAAGATACTAAACTCTTCACCAAAATTACAGCAAAAGTGACATGTTCTTACAACCCATTAATTACCCATCGGGAGAAGCATTCATAGCCCGGGCGCAGCGGCTTGTGTCGGTTCTAATAGTAATCGATGAAGTTAAACAATAGCGAGCGCGGTCGGTAGTTGGATTGGTAGTGGCAAAAAATTCTTGAGCTCTCCGAGCTTCGGAGGGCACGTAAAGCTGTCGGTCCCGGTTGTTGTCGTAAGATAACAGTCGTTATGACATATTGAAGGTCCTCGCCCGTCGTAATGACTTCCGACACTTGGGTTGATTTCTAATCCCTCCATCAATCCACACTGGAGCAAAGTGGTGGAGTATGCTCTAGGCGTCCTCAAGAGTGAGTGCTCAGTAGGAGCCATTAATGACCCACCCATAGGAAAGGTCCCAAAATAATTGAACTTTTTAGAATTTAGAGGTTTATCTAAGTCAGGGCCTGAGAGTTTTTGAATTTTAAATTTACATTGTAATTTTACAGAATACACAAAAAACATATCTTTCTTTTCTTTTTAGGCAGCAGCAAATCAGTGATTCCTTTAGCGTTGCTAATGTTCATTGGCGAAAGTGACCACTTACCATGAGGTGACTCATCTGTTCGTTTTACAACTTCTTACTCCAAACTTACTCTGAACTTACAACCTCTAGTTTTAGCCCTTAGGGAATGTATTACCAAACAATCATGTTACAGTTATTTTTGTTTTATGTAAGACTAGCTGTTACCCGCGACTTCGTACGCCGAAAATAAAGATCCCTTCATTATAAAACATGTTTTTCATAAATTGACAGCAAACTTGTCCATACTATGAAGAGAGGAGACCCGTGCCTTGTAATAGTCCATTATGGGTTGAAGCTAAAACACCTACACTTAGTACATATATCGTATTATGTAAATGAGTAAAATATTAAACAAATCTTTAGTGTTGATAATGAAATGATAACTACGATCTGATATTGTAGCGTGATTTGTAGTCAGCAAGATACTAAACTCTTCACCAAAATTACAGCAAAAGTGACATGTTCTTACAACCCATTAATTACCCATCGGGAGAAGCATTCATAGCCCGGGCGCAGCGGCTTGTGTCGGTTCTAATAGTAATCGATGAAGTTAAACAATAGCGAGCGCGGTCGGTAGTTGGATTGGTAGTGGCAAAAAATTCTTGAGCTCTCCGAGCTTCGGAGGGCACGTAAAGCTGTCGGTCCCGGTTGTTGTCGTAAGATAACAGTCGTTATGACATATTGAAGGTCCTCGCCCGTCGTAATGACTTCCGACACTTGGGTTGATTTCTAATCCCTCCATCAATCCACACTGGAGCAAAGTGGTGGAGTATGCTCTAGGCGTCCTCAAGAGTGAGTGCTCAGTAGGAGCCATTAATGACCCACCCATAGGAAAGGTCCCAAAATAATTGAACTTTTTAGAATTTAGAGGTTTATCTAAGTCAGGGCCTGAGAGTTTTTGAATTTTAAATTTACATTGTAATTTTACAGAATACACAAAAAACATATCTTTCTTTTCTTTTTAGGCAGCAGCAAATCAGTGATTCCTTTAGCGTTGCTAATGTTCATTGGCGAAAGTGACCACTTACCATGAGGTGACTCATCTGTTCGTTTTACAACTTCTTACTCCAAACTTACTCTGAACTTACAACCTCTAGTTTTAGCCCTTAGGGAATGTATTACCAAACAATCATGTTACAGTTATTTTTGTTTTATGTAAGACTAGCTGTTACCCGCGACTTCGTACGCCGAAAATAAAGATCCCTTCATTATAAAACATGTTTTTCATAAATTGACAGCAAACTTGTCCATACTATGAAGAGAGGAGACCCGTGCCTTGTAATAGTCCATTATGGGTTGAAGCTAAAACACCTACACTTAGTACATATATCGTATTATGTAAATGAGTAAAATATTAAACAAATCTTTAGTGTTGATAATGAAATGATAACTACGATCTGATATTGTAGCGTGATTTGTAGTCAGCAAGATACTAAACTCTTCACCAAAATTACAGCAAAAGTGACATGTTCTTACAACCCATTAATTACCCATCGGGAGAAGCATTCATAGCCCGGGCGCAGCGGCTTGTGTCGGTTCTAATAGTAATCGATGAAGTTAAACAATAGCGAGCGCGGTCGGTAGTTGGATTGGTAGTGGCAAAAAATTCTTGAGCTCTCCGAGCTTCGGAGGGCACGTAAAGCTGTCGGTCCCGGTTGTTGTCGTAAGATAACAGTCGTTATGACATATTGAAGGTCCTCGCCCGTCGTAATGACTTCCGACACTTGGGTTGATTTCTAATCCCTCCATCAATCCACACTGGAGCAAAGTGGTGGAGTATGCTCTAGGCGTCCTCAAGAGTGAGTGCTCAGTAGGAGCCATTAATGACCCACCCATAGGAAAGGTCCCAAAATAATTGAACTTTTTAGAATTTAGAGGTTTATCTAAGTCAGGGCCTGAGAGTTTTTGAATTTTAAATTTACATTGTAATTTTACAGAATACACAAAAAACATATCTTTCTTTTCTTTTTAGGCAGCAGCAAATCAGTGATTCCTTTAGCGTTGCTAATGTTCATTGGCGAAAGTGACCACTTACCATGAGGTGACTCATCTGTTCGTTTTACAACTTCTTACTCCAAACTTACTCTGAACTTACAACCTCTAGTTTTAGCCCTTAGGGAATGTATTACCAAACAATCATGTTACAGTTATTTTTGTTTTATGTAAGATTACATACTAACTACCAACTTTCACAGTTTTAACTTAAAAAACCGGGCAAGTGCGTGTCAGGCCACGTGCAAAAGTAGTAAGTTTATTGACTATTACTCATTAACTACTTATGCTAACATAGCCTTGATAGTTTTTCTTATAAATTCACCGTATAACCTACTTTTGAGAATTTTTTCACTTGTCCAACTCCAACCGTTTAGCCGTTGGGGGGACACTTGACTTGACTTGGGTACCCAAAATTAGCACTTTCAAGCCAAATATACGTATTTCGCAAACGGAGCCCTACATCCAAAAATGGTCTCAAAAGACCCATAATATTTTTGAAAAAACTTTTCAACGATACCCCACACTATAGGGATAAATAAAAAATTAATCCTCACGTTACCTGTAGTGGAGGTACCCCGAAAAATTATTTTCAGTAGTTTATTCTACAATTTTGGAGTTTTAATAAATATGTATATCCATGACAAATTATAGCTTTCTAGCACTAAGGGTCTCGGCGCTTTGCTTTGGACAGACGGACAGACTGACGGACGGATATGACGAAGCTATTAGGGTCACGATTTTACTTCAGAACCCTAAAAATGACGAAGTTTTGTATAAACATTCCCTGAATTAACCCTTTAAAGATTGATTTTTCAAATTATGTTAAAGTTAATTTTTGTTTATAACAGTCGAACTGAGAACCTGTTACTTTTTTGAAGTTGGTTAAAAAACCGGCTAATAGCGTGTCAGGTCACTGGTAATATAGGGTTCCGAAGTTCTAAGTTTAAAGAACTCAATAACTACGTATGCTAATAATATAGCCATGATAGTTTTCTTTTTGAATTCATCTTAATGGTATTGCCATGAATTTTTTTACGTGTCCAACACTTACGAATATTTCCCAAACAGACCCCTCAATCGAAAAATGGACTTAGCAGACCCATATTATTTTTGAGAGACCTTTTTCACGATACCCCGCACGTGCGTGACGGAAAAAAATTATCCCCATATTACCTCTAGGAGAGGTAGGTATCCTAAAAACATATTTTTAAAAATGTTATTCTACCAGTTTAAAGTTTAAATAAACATGTATATCCTTGCTAAATTACAGCTTTCTAGCACTAAGGGCCTCTGCGCTATGCTACGGACGGACGGATGGACGGAAGGACGGACGGGCATGATGAAACTATTACAATTCTGTTTTGACTTCGGAACCCTAAAAAGAGTCATAAAAATCGCTTCATAAATAACGAATCTATCAACTACATATAACAAAATTTGACCTTATCCCTCAGGAACAGGTCTGTTTTCCGTGATAAAAAGTATCCTATGTCCTTTCCCGAGCTCAATTCTATATCTGTACCAAACATCAAAATCGGTTCAGTTGTTTAGGCGAGAAAGAGTTATCCCTCAGGAATAGGTCTATTTTCCGGGATACAAAGTATCCTATGTCCTTTCCCGAGCTCAATTCTATATCTGTACCAAATTTCATCAAAATCGGCTTAGAGGCTTGAAAGAGTTATCCCTCAGGAACAGGTCTATTTTCCGGGATAAAAAGTATCCTATGTCCTTTCCCGAGCTCAATTCTATATTTGTACCAAATTTCATCAAAATCGGCTTAGTGGCTTGAAAGAGTTATCCCTCAGGAACCAGTCTATTTTCCGGGATAAAAGTATCCTATGTCCTTTCCCGAGCTCAATTCTATATCTGTACCAAATTTTATCAAAATCGGCTTAGTGGCTTGAAAGAGTTATCCCTCAGGAATAGGTCTATTTTCCGGGATAAAAAGTATGCTATGTCCTTTCCCGAGCTCAATTCTATATCTGTACCAAATTTCATCAAAATCGGCTTAGTGGCTTGAAAGAGTTATCCCTCAGGAACAGGTCTATTTTCCGGGATAAAAAGTATCCTATGTCCTTTCCCGAGCTCAATTCTATATCTGTACCAAATTTTATCAAAATCGGCTTAGTGGCTTGAAAGAGTTATCCCTCAGGAATAGGTCTATTTTCCGGGATAAAAAGTATGCTATGTCCTTTCCCGACCTCAATTCTATATCTGAACTGAATTTCATCAAAATTGGTTTAGTGGCATGAAAAAGTGATCCCTCGGGAACCGGTCTATTTTCCGGGATAAAAAGTATCCTATGTCCTTTCCCGAGCTCAATTCTATATCTGTACCAAATTTTATCAAAATCGGTTTAGTGGCTTGAAAGAGTTATCCCACAGGAACAGGTCTATTTTCCGGGATAAAAAGTATCCTATGCCCTTTTCCGAGCTCAATTCTATATCTGTACCAAATTTCATCAAAATCGGTTTAGTGGCTTGAAAGAGTTATCCCACAGGAACAGGTCCATTTTCCGGGATAAAAAGTATCCTATGCCCTTTCCCGAGCTCAATTCTATATCTGTACCAAATTTCATCAAAATCGGTTCAGTGGTTTTGGCGTGGAAGAGTTATCCCTCAGGAATAGGTCTATTTTCCGGGATAAAAAGTATTCTATGTTCATTCCCGAGCTCAATTATATGTCTGTACCAAATTTCATCAAAATCGGTTCAGTGGTTTAGGCGTTATTGAGTAGCAGACAGAGTTACTTTCGCATTTATAATATTAGTATAGATTACATACTAACTACCAACTTTCACAGTTTTAACTTAAAAAACCGGGCAAGTGCGTGTCAGGCCACGTGCAAAAGTAGTAAGTTTATTGACTATTACTCATTAACTACTTATGCTAACATAGCCTTGATAGTTTTTCTTATAAATTCACCGTATAACCTACTTTTGAGAATTTTTTCACTTGTCCAACTCCAACCGTTTAGCCGTTGGGGGGACACTTGACTTGACTTGGGTACCCAAAATTAGCACTTTCAAGCCAAATATACGTATTTCGCAAACGGAGCCCTACATCCAAAAATGGTCTCAAAAGACCCATAATATTTTTGAAAAAACTTTTCAACGATACCCCACACTATAGGGATAAATAAAAAATTAATCCTCACGTTACCTGTAGTGGAGGTACCCCGAAAAATTATTTTCAGTAGTTTATTCTACAATTTTGGAGTTTTAATAAATATGTATATCCATGACAAATTATAGCTTTCTAGCACTAAGGGTCTCGGCGCTTTGCTTTGGACAGACGGACAGACTGACGGACGGATATGACGAAGCTATTAGGGTCACGATTTTACTTCAGAACCCTAAAAATGACGAAGTTTTGTATAAACATTCCCTGAATTAACCCTTTAAAGATTGATTTTTCAAATTATGTTAAAGTTAATTTTTGTTTATAACAGTCGAACTGAGAACCTGTTACTTTTTTGAAGTTGGTTAAAAAACCGGCTAATAGCGTGTCAGGTCACTGGTAATATAGGGTTCCGAAGTTCTAAGTTTAAAGAACTCAATAACTACGTATGCTAATAATATAGCCATGATAGTTTTCTTTTTGAATTCATCTTAATGGTATTGCCATGAATTTTTTTACGTGTCCAACACTTACGAATATTTCCCAAACAGACCCCTCAATCGAAAAATGGACTTAGCAGACCCATATTATTTTTGAGAGACCTTTTTCACGATACCCCGCACGTGCGTGACGGAAAAAAATTATCCCCATATTACCTCTAGGAGAGGTAGGTATCCTAAAAACATATTTTTAAAAATGTTATTCTACCAGTTTAAAGTTTAAATAAACATGTATATCCTTGCTAAATTACAGCTTTCTAGCACTAAGGGCCTCTGCGCTATGCTACGGACGGACGGATGGACGGAAGGACGGACGGGCATGATGAAACTATTACAATTCTGTTTTGACTTCGGAACCCTAAAAAGAGTCATAAAAATCGCTTCATAAATAACGAATCTATCAACTACATATAACAAAATTTGACCTTATCCCTCAGGAACAGGTCTGTTTTCCGTGATAAAAAGTATCCTATGTCCTTTCCCGAGCTCAATTCTATATCTGTACCAAACATCAAAATCGGTTCAGTTGTTTAGGCGAGAAAGAGTTATCCCTCAGGAATAGGTCTATTTTCCGGGATACAAAGTATCCTATGTCCTTTCCCGAGCTCAATTCTATATCTGTACCAAATTTCATCAAAATCGGCTTAGAGGCTTGAAAGAGTTATCCCTCAGGAACAGGTCTATTTTCCGGGATAAAAAGTATCCTATGTCCTTTCCCGAGCTCAATTCTATATTTGTACCAAATTTCATCAAAATCGGCTTAGTGGCTTGAAAGAGTTATCCCTCAGGAACCAGTCTATTTTCCGGGATAAAAGTATCCTATGTCCTTTCCCGAGCTCAATTCTATATCTGTACCAAATTTTATCAAAATCGGCTTAGTGGCTTGAAAGAGTTATCCCTCAGGAATAGGTCTATTTTCCGGGATAAAAAGTATGCTATGTCCTTTCCCGAGCTCAATTCTATATCTGTACCAAATTTCATCAAAATCGGCTTAGTGGCTTGAAAGAGTTATCCCTCAGGAACAGGTCTATTTTCCGGGATAAAAAGTATCCTATGTCCTTTCCCGAGCTCAATTCTATATCTGTACCAAATTTTATCAAAATCGGCTTAGTGGCTTGAAAGAGTTATCCCTCAGGAATAGGTCTATTTTCCGGGATAAAAAGTATGCTATGTCCTTTCCCGACCTCAATTCTATATCTGAACTGAATTTCATCAAAATTGGTTTAGTGGCATGAAAAAGTGATCCCTCGGGAACCGGTCTATTTTCCGGGATAAAAAGTATCCTATGTCCTTTCCCGAGCTCAATTCTATATCTGTACCAAATTTTATCAAAATCGGTTTAGTGGCTTGAAAGAGTTATCCCACAGGAACAGGTCTATTTTCCGGGATAAAAAGTATCCTATGCCCTTTTCCGAGCTCAATTCTATATCTGTACCAAATTTCATCAAAATCGGTTTAGTGGCTTGAAAGAGTTATCCCACAGGAACAGGTCCATTTTCCGGGATAAAAAGTATCCTATGCCCTTTCCCGAGCTCAATTCTATATCTGTACCAAATTTCATCAAAATCGGTTCAGTGGTTTTGGCGTGGAAGAGTTATCCCTCAGGAATAGGTCTATTTTCCGGGATAAAAAGTATTCTATGTTCATTCCCGAGCTCAATTATATGTCTGTACCAAATTTCATCAAAATCGGTTCAGTGGTTTAGGCGTTATTGAGTAGCAGACAGAGTTACTTTCGCATTTATAATATTAGTATAGATTTCATAGATAAAACCCTGTACAAAGCATAGGTTCGGCTTTGTGTGGAGTAGGTACTGCTGTTACGTTTGGTCTGGTGCTGCCAAATGCTACTTGTCAGCATTGGATTCAATGGAGAGGCGTGTTAAGAGGCTTTTTATTAACTTTAAATTGGTTGAGACCAACTTAAAGAGCCTCGAGCACAGGCGCAGAGTATTTCCACTTTCTAAGATCGCTTTTCACCATCGAACGTCCCGCATGGCGGGTATCCATCCCTTCTTCGTTAACATCCCCCCTGTACGGACGACGCGCTTAGCTTCATCATTTATTATGCGTACAGCGAAGGAATGGAATAAATTGCCCATGTCCGTGTTTCCGCTCGAATATATTATAAGTATCTTCAAAGCAAGAGTGCTTTTATTAAGTTAGTGCGTGGTAATACGCACTAACTTAGTGGTAACCCATGATTACATCGCCAATTACCATCAGGAGGGATAGTAGTCAAGCATTAACTTATAACATATAAAAAAATGCTATTTAAAAACGCACAAGGTAATAATCTGAAATAGCCACGGAATGCCTAAATTCTTCCCGACTCATTGTAATAAAAATTTTGCTCTCAGTTGCAATATTGCGTAACTAATATACAATGTCGCCCATCGGCAAGTGACCGCCCGGGATATTCTGCATGTACATGAAAAATTATCGGTAAAAAACCTAAAAAGGGGGGGGTCTATCTTAAATACTTTTTAAGTTATTGAATTTTTAATTTTTTGAATGATGTTGGTCACCTTGTTCCACACTTTTTGCTCTAGCTCCAATGCTACGGGCACGATTTCGATTCTGTTTTCTTATTTCATCAGGTTAATAAGTTGTTTTGTTGGATTACGTAACATTTTTAGTTAAAATAAGGCGAATCATAAAAATAAACGTAGACAAAGACATTTTTTCTAAGCAAAAAAGTGATATTTATTTACAAAAACACGTGTAAGTACATAAAATGCCCCCTTAACATGGGCTTTTTACTCATTATTAATAATCTAGAGCATAACTACTACACATTTACAATACACTATCAATATCTATCTCTTAAAATTTTTTAATAACAGCGTGTCAAAAATTTGCTCCATATCAAGCAAAAAAAAGGTCATCCAGGTAGAAACCGGTTCTTAGAGACCGCTAGATAACGCACGTGCGCACTCTTCTCGGTTGGTTGTTTGTGCATCATTCAGTCGCTCGATTACTGATCCCGGGACGTTACGTGTTTTTTAATTTGTGCGCTATTTATCTTTTCGAGGACCATTCCTGTGCGTTTCAAGCATCGTAATGCTACGATTGCGTGATTTACCGCCTTCTCACGTAGCTGATATGCATTTTGTATACGGTTTTTGTGATGGGAATGCACGTTCTGCTGTCGAAGAGTACAAACGTCGTTATCCAGGTAGGCCAGTACTTGGGTACCGGTCCTTCATTGCTGTGCATCGTCGTTTTTGTGAGCAAGGACTTCCACGACAAAATGAGCCTGGCGTGGCACTTCACGTGGACATGGAAGAGGAAGTGTTAAGATTAGTGCGCGCTGACCCTATGACAAGCATTCGTCTCTTGTCAATAAGACTGAATGTACCAAGAATAACAATCTGGAGAATTCTTAAGAAAGAAGGCCTCCATCCTTATCACTTCCGGCGTGCTCAACATTTGGAAGATGTGGATTACCGTGCGAGATCTGTGTTTTGTAGCTGGATTTTATCGCAACAAAGAACCAATCCTGAGTTTCTAAAGAAGATTTTGTGGACGGACGAGAGTACATTCACAAGGGCGGGTATTACAAACCACCGAAATCTTCATGTCTGGGCCGCTGAAAACCCACACGTCAGAAGAAAAACATCTTTTCAGAAAGAATTTTCTGTTAATGTATGGGCTGGAATAATTGACAATATGCTCATTGGCCCTTACGTATTGCCTCACAGGCTAGATCAACACGCATATTTAGATTTTCTCCAAAATACGTTGCCCTCACTTTTGGATGAAGTGCCGCTGGCAACGAGAAGAAGAATGCATCTGCAACTAGACGGAGCCCCAGCACATTTCGCACGACTAGTGCGAAATTATCTGAATGAAAATTATCCGCGATGGATCGGTCGAGGAGGCTCCGTTGCTTGGCCGCCGAGATCGCCCGACCTGACACCCTTAGATTTTTATTTATGGGGATTCATGAAACAGAAGGTGTATGCCGCGCGCATTGAAAGCCGCGAACAATTAACGGCTAGGATTTTTGCTGCCGCAGAGGAAATTAAAGAAAATCCTGCAGAACTACTGCGAACAACCAATAGTGTAGCCACGAGGGCTTTTATTTGCTTACAGGAGGGTGGGGGCCATTTTGAAAACTTAATTAATTAAAATTGTTGTTTTTTTTAATCATGCCTGTTATTTTTATTATAAATAGGCATTTCTGCATTAATAGTTTTAACTCTATGTCGCCATGTCGTCCGCATCAATTATTTAAAGGGTGCGCACGTGCGTTATCTATCTACCGGTTTCTAGGAACCGCTCTCTACCTGGATGACGATGATGCACAGCAAGGAGGGACCCGTTTTTGACACGCTGTTATTAAAAAATTTTAAGAGATAGATATTGATAGTGTATTGTAAATGTGTAGTAGTTATGCTCTAGATTATTAATAATGAGTAAAAAGCCCATGTTAAGGGGGCATTTTATGTACTTACACGTGTTTTTGTAAATAAATATCACTTTTTTGCTTAGAAAAAATGTCTTTGTCTACGTTTATTTTTATGATTCGCCTTATTTTAACTAAAAATGTTACGTAATCCAACAAAACAACTTATTAACCTGATGAAATAAGAAAACAGAATCGAAATCGTGCCCGTAGCATTGGAGCTAGAGCAAAAAGTGTGGAACAAGGTGACCAACATCATTCAAAAAATTAAAAATTCAATAACTTAAAAAGTATTTAAGATAGACCCCCCCTTTTTAGGTTTTTTACCGATAATTTTTCATGTACATGCAGAATATCCCGGGCGGTCACTTGCCGATGGGCGACATTGTATAAAGTATTACGAAAAAGGTCTTTTTATTCCACCTACAGTGTACGCTAGCCAAAATGAATGTCCCCAGTGGGACCATAAATCCTGAAATATTAAAACTAGGTCGCAGTGACCGTAGACGCAGGAAACATGTAATGAAGAATTACTTATCCGTTTACACGGGATTTGTCTTATGAAAAAGGGTTTTATGGTCAACCTTTAGTTGGTTGCCCCTTGCTTACTTGTATCGTAGTAGGTACAATATTAGTGGAGTGAATTATTCTAGTCTAAATGCTTACCGCCTGGCCACGGGACATTCGCCATAGCGAAAATTTGCGCGCTGCGAACGGCGAAGCGTCTAGGGATAAAAAAATGTATAGAAATGTACTAATCAAGCCACGCGCAGGGTTATAATAGGGGTTAGAAGTCACTTTCATACAAACCAACTTCGTCAGTTTTAGAGTTATAAACATGAAATTTTTTATGTAAATTTATAGTTATTAACAAAAATGAATTTTAACACATTTTTTTGGAAAATCATCCCTTCAAGGGTTAATTTAGGGGATGGATCTTAGTATGCAACTTCGTCATATTTGAAGTAAAAAAGATGAAAATTGATATATTAAATCAAGATTAGAAACAAAATTTAACAGTAATGCGTTTTTTGGAAAATCATCCCCTAATGGGTTAATTAGGGGGCTGCAAGTTAGTATGGCAGCTTCGTCATATTTGAAGTAAAAAGGGTGAGTACATAAGCTTATAGTTAAACACAAATGATGATGACGGGAGGTGGAGGGGGAGGGAGAGAGAGACGAAATTTAATGGTCTCTGGTTTGTTAAACCTACCAAAACTATTATATGTATGTACATTAAAGTAAAAAGTAACAATAAATAACATTCATTGATTGTTAGGCGATACGAAGTTCGCCGGATCAGCTAGTAATAACATAAATAGCTTAAAAACTAAACACACGGTGTGTAATGTAGTAACAAAGAATTATATTACATTCGGATAAGATACATTCGGATCTCGGCTGCTTTGAAAGAAAATTTTGAATCGTAGTATTCATCTAACCACATTGTTAGTAGGAATTAATTATTTCTACCATTGTTATTATTGACTGTTTACGTCAAAGTTTGGGCTGGTTGCGTTTATTATATCGCTGTAGATATAAACGTGGGGGCTCGCGAAGCGGACAAGATTTATGAGATGAGATATTATGCTCCTTAACTTGGTATATTAGTTTTGTAAAGAAACGTCTGAAGTGGAAATTGAAGACCTCATTATTATTAAAGACGACCGCACCGACCGACATTTTCAAAATGGAACCATCCGTTTAATTTAAAAAAAAAAGGAAATTAAGTCAACGTCAACAAAGAGATTCTTACCAAATTATGTATTTTCCGCATAATTTCATTTCAATATAAAATTTTATTTGGTTTCAAAGTTTATTGCTGTTAGGAGTTCAAAGACTGAAATGAATTGCGAGAAAAATATTACTTCCTTTTATGATACGAATCTTAGCGATACTTAATTCATCAAGGAACTCATAACTGATGCTTATTTTCCAAAATATGGCAAATGGCTCTTTTCAGACAATAAATTGCTAGCAACCTTTGAAATAAACACTAAGATAATATGAAATTTCTTACGCTGTTATTGCTGCCAAAGTAACTACTTAATATAATTTTATCTATGAAAGTAACCATTTTTCAAAGGAAGTTTCTGAACATAATTAATTGAGATTTATACCGTCATACCTATTAATAGGTATGTAATTAGTTTAGGAATTAAAAATATAACTTAGTTCAGAAATAAGTTTGATTGCAATTAATAGAGCATACACGCATACATCAATACATAGTGTACACACTCACGAATCTTAAAAATGACAATTACGTGATAAAATAAGGATTCAGATTTATGAATATTTAAGATTAAATCATAGCTGAATCGTTTAAAACGAATTGTTATTTACACCGAATTAGGCATGACGGATTTTTTTCCAATGGATAGTTGCTGTTGGCCCTAGTGCTTTTTATGCCTTTTTTTACAGCTTTACGCGGACAGAAGGGCTTGACGGATGTACTTATAATAATATTATGGATTGAGCACCAATAACATCGAATATGTGGCTTCATCCCATTAATGGTCCACTACTGAGAACGGGTCTGTCCTCTTGAGGAGTCCAACATCCAACATGCCATCTAACATAACATGCCAATATAATTAACTACGAGAACGGTACAAAATAAACTCGTAAACAACGTATTTCCCTCCGTCCGCGGTCCAGCCCCATTATGCATCGTAAATATTTGAAATACAGCTTTAAATAGCCGGAGCGTTGCAACCGAAGCAACGGTAGCGCAAAGGATCCTTTGTTTTAGTTAATTTACCCACTAATTAACACGGAGATTGCATTAGGATTGTTATAAGATATTTAATTTAAACCGTGTATTTAAGGCATGTAACATTGTAAAAATGTGAAATCGATTTGACACGTTTTGTAAAACAGTTTTTTTGTTGACTTCAGACAAACATTTTACAAAATAATTCTATCATATAAATATAGGTACACTAGCGTTCTTTCCACGACTTTGCTGCATTTTACAGGATAGTAAGCAATGATATTATATAGTTATATTAAAAAGAGGCAGATATGTCATAAGCGCGCGCGTTGTGACTCAAAAAGTTCCCAATTGGGAACTCTTATTCAGGTGAAGAAAGAGATAGCGATGTAGTTTTGACGCGAGAGCGATAAAGACGTGCGATAAAGCAATAAAGCGTGCCTTGCGGACATCGGAACAGATTTTTCGGTTGATTTGTAAGGGCATAACGTATCTAAATTTATTTAAACATCATTGATAGTAAGTATATTTCTTATTCCGCGTAAACATCCATTTCATAGAAAGAAGAATATCTTCTCAAACATTCAAATTACATACATCATACTGAAAAAAAGCGACCGAAAACAAATCCTAGCGAACGAAACGAATTTCACGCCAAATATCTCAGCAGACGCATGTGGACCGCATCGTAAATCATCAAAATTCAAAAACAAGCTCATATTTCGCCGCACACCAAAGAGAAAACAATAAAAGGAAGTTTAGGAACTGAACATACGTGACGCGACATCAGTCATGTTGCGTTCTAAACAAGGGGAGTATTTAATCTGGTATGCGAGCGAACGCGCGTGAACTATTACGTCATTAAGGCCGTGGATACGGTAAATGCGCGTATGCCATTTGTAAATTATATGACTGATGGATGAGAGCTTTGATACGAACCATATTGTTTTCACAGTACACCGTACAGTTTTGCTCAGTAGTGGGCAACCAATGAGATAAAGCCAATAGGTGTTGTTACTGCCTGATCCTGTATGAGTATTTTTTTGCTTTTTAAAGTGAATTAAAGTGAAACTTTTATTACATCGTCTCAAACTTTTTGGTCTGTGTGTCGCATGTCGCGTGACGGTCGGCCGCGGAGTGGGGGTAATACCCTAAATCTTTTAATACCCTAAATCGAATATTTATCCAAAAATTTTTAGTTAAATGTCTACAATACGAAAAAAAGTTTCACTTATACCTACCGTGACTCCATAAAACCACACAATTGCTTTTTTTTAATATAATTTGTTTTGACAATAATAATAAGATAGTTATTAAAATAATATTATTATATTGTACGCGACATCAGTTTTGTTGTGTTCTAAACAAGGGTAGTATCACAGAGTACTTCGTTATATACTGAAAATCTGGTATGCGAGCGAACGCGCGTGAAACTATTATGATATGGTAACTGCGTAGCGTAGCGTAGCATTTGTAAATTATATGACTGATGGATGAGATCTTTGCTATGAACCATATTGTTTTCACAGTACACCAGTACCGCCGTTTTGTTTCGTTTGGGCAACGGCCTAGGGCGCCAAATTTGGAGGGGCGCCACATTTGGGGTGAGGATCAAAAAAAAGAAAAATAATCTTTCCCATTGGTTTAGCAAAAACAATCGATTTTGATTTTCTTATTTGGGCGCCACAATATTCTTGCCCGGGGTGTCAGTGGCTCTAACGCCGGCACTGCAGTACACCATATAGTTTTGCTCAGTAGTTGGCCATCAGTGAGTTGAAACCAATGGTGTTACTGTAATGGTATGCGACGTATTACATGGTTAATAAAAAAATCTCTGCAGACAAACAGCTTTGTGAACATTTTAAAATTGCATTCCCACACTGCGAAACACTTTAAGTATAACAAAAACAATAGTGAAGCCATTAAGAAATTTAGTTGAATAGAAAAAACAACATTTGGAGTTGTAAAATATTCGTTTCTATGAAAACGAACTATACGTTCTTTCAAAACTGGTAATAAAAATCCAAGATAATTGACTTGTCTGAAAGGTTTATGGGTTCGGTTCTACTAAATGGTTTGCAGATGTGACTGAGCGAAATTTCTAGATAATAAACAAGACGCCCTGCTGCTTTTATGCCGGAACCGATAGAGTCAAGGCATGGGCGTGACCGTACAGAACCATGTTAGCCAATGAATAGTGAAAGAGGCTGACATGTTTAATCTTTAGCCAATGAATAACAAATTTGAGAACGGTTATTGTGGGTCCTTTTTTTTAATTGTCCGCAGAGGGCGTGGCTTGGTGAGAGGACAAAACTCCAGAGCAATGGGAGAAAGGGGACAGTCGGTGGAGAAGCGCTCACGGAGCAGTACTACGATCTCTAGTATAAATCTAGTAATTAAGATCATTGTGTCTGATCTCAGACTTATTGTAGTATTCTAGTGTTTTCTGAAATTGTATTAGTAAAATAGTAGCGAAGTGTTAAATTAAATAAAGTCAGTGCTAGCAGAGGGAATCATCGCTACGAGCCTTGGTAATGTACCTAGACTTTCTTAGATTTTAAAACTAAGATAAACCCCACAATTGTATTTTAATAAACGCATCAATAATGGTGCGACAACCTTGGTCCATTTTGGACAAGGTTATTCTATGATTATTCCTATTAATTTAGATTAGTTATGATTATATTATACGAGATTTGTCAGAAGTACCATAACCGAAGGAGTAACCGTTTAACGGACGGGAGACCTTCTACAATATTAATGTGTACATATTAACACTTGTGGGATTTATTTGTGTACATATCTTGCTTATTCCTAAACCATTTATAAAGTGCAATGTATTTACTAAGCTAGTGTGTTGTCTCTCTATAGTGAGTAAGGCTTTGTGTAAATAAATAACACGAATATGACATCGTAATTAAGCATATCACATATGTAATTAGACTATAAGCGCCACAAGGGTTTTTGGTATGGGCTTGTACATTTTCCCTTGAATTTAGAATGGCTAGCAATGGGAGCCCGGTTTCTAATAGATTTAATGTAACTATTAGAAATCTAAATAATCTTTGCCTTTGAATTGATTTGAAAATTAAACATTTGATATATATATCATCTTTCATTGTTCATCCATGCTCACCTTCGAAGTGTTAATCGTAGGAGGTTATATCAAGATCATAGAGACATTTAATAGAAGTTCCAACCTTAATTAAAGTATTACTTGTGGGACATATGACACATATGAATGCACATTAAATATTAGACTCTTTCTCATATAGCTAATTATACATCACTTACTTTACGGGTTTTTGGAGAGTATTTAACGTTCTTTTCTTACAATTACATTTGATATCATTTGATTGGAGTAGAGATTAAATTGAAATTTACATAATTAAGTTATCCACTAATAGGTAAAATTATCCTTAGGAACTATCTAGAGGTAGTGAAATTTTGAATACAAAGAGACTGGCCGTAATATAAAATTTTATAACCAGTAGACCATAAACGGAGTCTTTGTAAAGAAGGGTAACGGGACTCAAGTCCGCGCCTTTAGAAAAGCAGGTAACTACATTTTATAATAGGTTACCACCAGTTTAAAATACGCCGAAGGCAGCCGGATGCAGCTGGCTTCGGGAAGTGACTCGACACTGCAGCTACGGAAACAACATAAGTATTCGGATTTAATTAATAAAGGTCCTGTATATTCCATACAATCCTTGAGATATAGATAGGCGAGAGACATTCCAGGCCAGAGGCATTTACCAGTTAATACTCTTGTTGCGATATTTTATTCACTAAAGCACAATTCCTGTAGAGACTACTGGCGGCAGAAACGGACACTTCCAAACACGTCCTCCCATGCACAATGACCTTCCGACCTCGATTTGGCCAAATCGAAATATAACAAATTATACAATATATAAATAAAATCCATGGTACCTGGAGCGGGCTTAAATAGCCATAAAAGACCCAAGCTTACGAGCTAGAAGGGCAATATACTCGCTTCGTAGCGATAAAGGAAGGTCTGTGCCGCTCCCATAACACGGTTAAGGGCCAGTTACCTGGCGTAGGGTTCTTAAGTTGTCGACTGATTCTGGTCAGTGTGGCGGTTAACTTAGTCCCGCACAAGCTTAGCCTCACCACCGTTCTATTCCGATTAATAGAGTATGTATATAATATTTGTTACATAGATGTATATAAACGTGTAACTGAGTCTTATTCAATGACTAACTCCCGAGTAAGTTCGAGCGTAATTTAATAAATCGGAGAACGGTGTCGGCTTCGCTTCGTTCCCGCAGAAATTGTGCTGGTCGACAGAATGATCGACCTATAATCAAACAAATAAAGGGGCCTTATCAAAGCACCTGAATGTCTCTCTCATCATTGTATGACGCAATTGGAGTTAACTAAGCTCAAACAAAGAATAAATTCACTTGTTCATGTCTAAATCAAACTTATAATTGATTAAATTAACGAAATTAAGATTAACTAGACGATCAACCTCATTCGAACCACCCCAGAATGGTGCCGCGAGACCAGAATTCAGATACGTATTCGAAATAACGATACGACTGGATATACAAAAAAAAAATACACAACGTAGAAACGCGATTTAGACGAAAGTGAGTTTTAGGAATAAAATAAATCAACACATAGAGAGACAAATACACTGTGCATGTTATAACTATATGTTATATTTATAAATGTGTAATTTACAGGAATTCAGGAGTTCGTGTGCATGTCGCTATAATTATAAATATAATAACATTTACAAACTATCATAGGTATAAGGAGGAGCATAACGAGCAGTATGTCTTATAAAAATGTACGGTTTACAGGGTTCGCGAGCAGTCGGCGGTGCTGAGAAAATTCCCTTGCTTGACCTCTAGACTAATTTTAATTTTAACCTAAAATTTAGTATATTCAGATCACATCTGTATTCCGTTAAAGTCAAGTGGCAACATTACACTAATATAACTAACTTCTTAACAAGATAGGCGAATAGATAGGCAAGTCAAACTTTTGTCAGTATTAACCTAACCCAAAAGAAAAAGTGTTAGACGTAAACAAAAGAGATGGCAACGAACAAAGCGAGACGCAATATAAAACAAAAGAATGTGGAGGTTACCGCTCTCAGCGAGGTAGGGACGTCGGAGCAGGTAGTAGATGCGAGCGTACGAAATGAGACCGTAACCAATTCAACATTAAAACTAATATTGGAGAAAATTAACGAATTCGATAAAAAATTGCAGAAACTTTCGAATATAGACAATGCAAGCGTAACAAATAACGTAAATAACGATAATATTTCTGATAGGCAAGAATCGATTAGCTTTGCTTCAACCGATCCCAGTACATCGACTTCCGAGGTTAGGAACATATATGTAGTACAGCCGTCCGTAAACAAGCCAAACTTCGATGGTAAGCCGTTAACGAATCCAATAGTATTTCTAAAGAAATTAAAAGGGTATATTAAGGCGGTGAATGGGTCGAACCGTGGGGTAGATATTGCATTAGGATGTATTACAGGTCATGCGCGGAAGATTATGGATTTATATTCTAAAAACTGGGTTACCTTCGCTGATTTTGAAACAGACTTTAGACGCGTATACTGGACAGAACAGATCCAGGAATCGGTTAGGTATAAACTGATTAACGCGGTGTATACAAGTGAATCGGGAATGTCTATGTCTGAACACTTCGCGAATCATGCCGAATCAATGCAATCTTTAACCATTATGTTTAGCGAACGGGATTTGGTAAATTCTATAATGAGACATTTCTCTATAGATATTCAGCGCTTGTGGTTTACGCGTCAGGGGGAAGTCAACATAATGGAAAGTATAACCTTTCTACGGAGTTTAGAACAAAATATAAATGAAAACCGGAAGGGTAATATGCGAGTTACAGCAGGTAGAGGGTTTAAAGATAGGCAGTACAATAGGTCGCTTTCGACGCGTCCGGTTGTCGCAACAATTTCGGTAAATAGACGAGGGGGTACGTTTAACGCGAGAAGGGGACGAGGAAATCGCCGAGGACATGTAGGTTACAGAACAAATTACAACAGACCAACATTAACCAATACCAAAAGGTTTAACACCCGACCGACTGTCGCTTTTGTTAAAGAAAGCGAAAGTTCTAACGGATCGAAACATGTGGGGGAGAGTGAACAGGCAAAAAACTAGATTCCCCAACACAAATCCGGTCCGGTATCTTAGCTTTGTGTAACAATGGGGACAATAGGACCACGGAACGCGATACGGTTAGCGTAGCTTATAAAATTCTAACAAATAGTGGCTGGAAACCAGGGGATAGTTTAGGGGCAAAGGTAGGCGGTAACAAACGGCGAATAAGAATTAGTGCGGGCAATGACAGGTCCGACTGTCAGTCGGAAAATAGGAGTATAGGCATTTTATTAGAAGATCAATTCAATAACGTATTGGAATGCAATGATAAGGGCACCACGTGCGAGCGTTGTACGAGGAGGGGATTAGAGCTAAATATTATGTTCCACGAACTCGACGAGCCGATCGATGTGGGGATTGATTATTCTTTACCTAAGTTACCTGAAGTATGCGTGAGATTATACGGTAAGAGTATGAGAGCACTCATTGATACCGGTAGTCAGATTAGTGGGATAACTAGAGAATTGTATGACTCTATTACAAGGGAGAATGGAATCTTACCTGAAATCGCTATTCCTGCAATTCAAATACAAGGAGCATTCGGGTCACGAAGCGAAAGTACTAATCGTTTAGTTTTGATAGGATCTCAATTAGGAAATACTCTAGTGGAAGCACCTGTATTAGTAATGCGGCGTTTACCTAGATCGCTAATATTAGGGTACGATTGGTTAGAACGAGTGAAAGGGATAATAAATTGTGGTAGTGAACGGACATTAACGATTGAGCATTTAGGAGTTAGATCTTGCATTAGACTGAACTCGGAGTGTGAAGTTGAGAGGCTAGGGGGAGAGACAAACGCTGCCACGATTAACTCAATTTTAAATCAAAATACTATGTCTATAGAGCCTAGTATACAGAGCGGAAAACCAGTCGGTGAAGAAATAAAAGGGTTACGTTTTGACGATCCTAATTTAAATAGCGAGCACAAAGAGTTGTTATTGACTGTACTAAACAAACATTGTAGGGTATTTATAGAGAAATTAGGACTGACAGACAGATACGAACACGTTATTAGGTTGACGGATGAAACCCCCTTTGTAAAACATAGCTATCCGGTACCTTTAGCCTACAGAGAACAAGTTAAGACAGAGTTAAACGAGCTAGAAAATTTAGGTGTAATTAAACAAGAAGCTACACCATATTGTAGTCCACTCACTTTCACTAAGAAAAGAGATGGGTCGATCAGACTTTTGTTAGATGCACGTGAATTGAATAAAAAAATGATAGGAGATGCAGAAACCCCACCGCTCACTTCGGAAATATTGCAGTCTTTTCATGGAGTGAATTATATCAGCTTAATCGATTTGAATAATGCTTATTTTCAAATACCCTTGCATAAGGACTCGAGGAAATATACTGGGTTTTCATTCATGGGACGTACTTACACATATCAAGTTTTGCCCCAAGGATTAAAAACATCTGTAGCGGGATTTTCTAGGGCTATGGACTTTATATTAGAGGGTGTGCGCGAGTTTTGTGTGAATTACCTTGATGACATAGTAATATTTACCACAGGGGACATAAAGTTACATTTAGAACATCTAGATCGAGTATTAAACAAGATAGAAACAGCGGGATTAACCGGTAGATTAGAGAAGTGTAGATTCTTATGTGTCGAAGTGAAACTGTTAGGACATATAGTAAATACAAACGGAGTGCGTATGGACCCTGAGCGAGTGGAAGCTATAATGAACTTCCCCATACCTCGAACAATAAAACAACTGCGAGGATTTTTGGGAGTAATTAATTACTATAGAAGATTTATCTCAAAATATAGCGAAGTAGTTAGGCCTCTCTGTGACCTACTAAAACAAAGTACAAAGTGGTCATGGACAAAGGAGATAAATGATTGTTTTGAGAAGGTCAAAAGGTTATTTCTAGACACTATACTCCTCGCACACCCAAATCCGAAAGAGACATACTATTTACAGACCGATAGCAGCAACCTAGGTGTTTCTGGGTATGTCTTTCAATTGGACGATAAAGGAGAGGAAAGGGTGTTAGGGTTCTGTAGCAAAGCGTTAACGTTAGCAGAACGTAAGTGGACTGTAACAGAGTTAGAGTTATGGGCTATTATATTTAGTTTGTCTAAGTTCGAAACATATTTGAGAGGAGCACGATTAGTGATCAGAACCGACCATAAGAGCTTAATATTCCTACAAACGTGCAAATTATTGAGCGCACGAATGATACGATGGGTACATTACATAGGACGTTTCGATTACACTGTTGAGCATGTAAAAGGAAAATTAAATACAGTAGCGGATGTGTTATCGCGACACATAACAGGTGCCACCGATGTATTAACTAACAAGGCCGTCGGACCTGAGATGAATCTATTTAAAACTTCACTAGAACGGGTGATATGTGATAGATGGAAGGAAATAGGTAGTTATCAAAAACGTGATAAGGTCGTTAATGAAATTATTAGGCGCATGAAGGTAACGAGCACGTCTGAATCGAAGTTTTATATACTTAAAGAGGGAATCCTGTATAGAACCGATGTAAAGAAAGACACTTTGAGACTGTATGTCCCCGAGGACTTACAGAAGGATTTGATCATTTCCATACATGAAGAAATAGGTCACTTCGGGCGTTATAAAGTTTATAATTTGATGAAAGGTCGTTATTATTTCTCGAACATGTCTCGCGTGATAGGGAAGGTCGTAAGGTCTTGCGAGACATGCCAAAAGACTAAACACACTTTAGAAACACACACAGGGCCGATTAAAATCGGAATAGCCAACGAGATAGGAGAACGGGTTTTTTGCGATATTTATGGTCCATTACCATCGGGTCGATTCGGGTTTAAATACATATTTGTGATGCAAGACTCATATAGTAAATTAATCAGATTATATCCGCTACGGCAAGCGAGTGGTAAGGCCTCGTTAACATGTGTGAAGAAATTTCATAAAGAAATCCAGGTTAAGGTACTATGCTCAGACAGAGGAGCAAATTTTACTTCGAAGGTTTTCGAGTTAGGTATTCGTCATTTGGGCATCGAACTGACGCATACATCAGTCAGAAACCCTCGGCCAAACTCAACGGAGAGGGTAAATAAAGAACTAGGTCGATTATTTAGGACATATTGTCATAAGTCACACCGATCTTGGGTAGATTTACTACCAGACATAGAAGATTGTTACAATCAATTAATACATACCACAACGGGGTATTCACCTAATGAAATAGTATGGGGAAAGAGAACCTTGTTGTCAACGGATTACGATAAAGACATGGTCAATGTATCCTATGTACCGCAAGAGACACTAGAACAGATTCGCCACCAGGCCCGACTGAATATATCAAAGGCATCAAAGAGTAGGGAGCGTTATTATAACAAAAATCATAAGTTAATAGAATTTGAAGTAGGCGACTTAGTAAAACTTAAAACTTTCTCAATTTCGGACGCAGACAAAAAACTAACAAAGAAATTTATGCGGTTGTATGAGGGACCCTACGTAATAGGAGCAATCCCATATAACAATGTATATACCTTGATAGACGTTCGTACAGATAAAGTAAAAGGTAATTACAATGCGATTCACCTGTTTCGCTACTACAAGGACGTATGAGAACAGTAGTACTAGGATTAGTTATGAGAACTGAATAGGGCTTTGTTTAAGGGACTAACACAAGCAAAGGAGGGCTTACAGAGAATAGACCTGCTATCGCGTCGGGAGTCGAGAAAAAAAAGGGATGTGGATAGGATAGGCCTAGCGTGAGTCTATATGTATATAAAATAGAAATTTTAAAATCACTTGTAGTTACCATGAAGCATAGCAAGATTAAGTGTTTTAAAATTCTATTTGGGGGAGTGTGTAATGGTATGCGACGTATTACATGGTTAATAAAAAAATCTCTGCAGACAAACAGCTTTGTGAACATTTTAAAATTGCATTCCCACACTGCGAAACACTTTAAGTATAACAAAAACAATAGTGAAGCCATTAAGAAATTTAGTTGAATAGAAAAAACAACACTTGGAGTTGTAAAATATTCGTTTCTATTGAAAAGAATTGCACATTCTTTCAAAACTGGTAATAAAAATCCAAGATAATTGACTTGTCTGAAAGGTTTATGGGTTCGGTTCTACTAAATGGTTTGCAGATGTGACTGAGCGAAATTTCTAGATAATAAACAAGACGCCCTGCTGCTTTTATGCCGGAACCGATAGAGTCAAGGCATGGGCGTGACCGTACAGAACCATGTTAGCCAATGAATAGTGAAAGAGGCTGACATGTTTAATCTTTAGCCAATGAATAACAAATTTGAGAACGGTTATTGTGGTTTTTTCGTCTTATTGTCCGCAGAGGGCGTGGCTTGGTGAGAGGACAAAACTTCAGGACAATGGGAGAAAGTGGACAGTCTGTGGAGAAGCGCTCACGGAGCAGTACTACGATCTCTAGTATAAATCTAGTAATTAAGATCATTGTGTCTGATCTCAGACTTATTGTAGTATCCTAGTGTTTTCTGAAATTGTATTAGTAAAATAGTAGCGAAGTGTTAAATTAAATAAAGTCAGTGCAAGCAGAGGGAATCATCGCTACGAGCCTAGACCTTCTTAGATTTTAAAACTAAGATAAACCCCACAATTGTATTTTAATAAACGCATCAATAATGGTGCGACAACCTTGGTCCATTTTGGACAAGCTTATTCTATGATTATTCCTATTAATTTAGATTAGTTATGATTATATTATACGAGATTTGTCAGAAGTACCATAACCGAAGGAGTAACCGTTTAACGGACGGGAGACCTTCTACAATATTAATGTGTACATATTAACACTTGTGGGATTTATTTGTGTACATATCTTGCTTATTCCTAAACCATTTATAAAGTGCAATGTATTTACTAAGCTAGTGTGTTGTCTCTCTATAGTGAGTAAGGCTTTGTGTAAATAAATAACACGAATATGACATCGTAATTAAGCATATCACATATGTAATTAGACTATAAGCGCCACAAGGGTTTTTGGTATGGGCTTGTACATTTTCCCTTGAATTTAGAATGGCTAGCAATGGGAGCCCGGTTTCTAATAGATTTAATGTAACTATTAGAAATCTAAATAATCTTTGCCTTTGAATTGATTTGAAAATTAAACATTTGATATATATATCATCTTTCATTGTTCATCCATGCTCACCTTCGAAGTGTTAATCGTAGGAGGTTATATCAAGATCATAGAGACATTTAATAGAAGTTCCAACCTTAATTAAAGTATTACTTGTGGGACATATGACACATATGAATGCACATTAAATATTAGACTCTTTCTCATATAGCTAATTATACATCACTTACTTTACGGGTTTTTGGAGAGTATTTAACGTTCTTTTCTTACAATTACATTTGATATCATTTGATTGGAGTAGAGATTAAATTGAAATTTACATAATTAAGTTATCCACTAATAGGTAAAATTATCCTTAGGAACTATCTAGAGGTAGTGAAATTTTGAATACAAAGAGACTGGCCGTAATATAAAATTTTATAACCAGTAGACCATAAACGGAGTCTTTGTAAAGAAGGGTAACGGGACTCAAGTCCGCGCCTTTAGAAAAGCAGGTAACTACATTTTATAATAGGTTACCACCAGTTTAAAATACGCCGAAGGCAGCCGGATGCAGCTGGCTTCGGGAAGTGACTCGACACTGCAGCTACGGAAACAACATAAGTATTCGGATTTAATTAATAAAGGTCCTGTATATTCCATACAATCCTTGAGATATAGATAGGCGAGAGACATTCCAGGCCAGAGGCATTTACCAGTTAATACTCTTGTTGCGATATTTTATTCACTAAAGCACAATTCCTGTAGAGACTACTGGCGGCAGAAACGGACACTTCCAAACACGTCCTCCCATGCACAATGACCTTCCGACCTCGATTTGGCCAAATCGAAATATAACAAATTATACAATATATAAATAAAATCCATGGTACCTGGAGCGGGCTTAAATAGCCATAAAAGACCCAAGCTTACGAGCTAGAAGGGCAATATACTCGCTTCGTAGCGATAAAGGAAGGTCTGTGCCGCTCCCATAACACGGTTAAGGGCCAGTTACCTGGCGTAGGGTTCTTAAGTTGTCGACTGATTCTGGTCAGTGTGGCGGTTAACTTAGTCCCGCACAAGCTTAGCCTCACCACCGTTCTATTCCGATTAATAGAGTATGTATATATCGGTGAGGCCATGAATCTCCAGTGAAGGTCCAGGGACGGACCTCTTTATTCTACAGCGCTTGCCTGATGCAGAGGCTGGCATATAAGAAATGTCATGTCATATTTAGATTAGGGAATTGTCAAGAATGTAGAACAGATTATTATTGATCACGTAGTGTTGAAGTACTTTGGAATATTGATGTGAATGTTAGGAGAACTGGAAATATATCATGGTGCAAAGTAAAAGGAATATCATTTCATAACCAACATCATAGAATACCTCCTTCTGCTACATCAGAAGTGATGGACGAAACATGCCCACAAGTCGGAAAATAAATGAGGAATGACACTAGTTCGGATGACATTTGAAAAAAATTTTGCAATGAGAAATGAAACAATACAAAACGCGATGAAATGAGAATGTGGAAGTTCATAATATAATCAACGTGGACAATGCAAAACGTAGTGATGCGACTCAGTGGAGCTAGAGTTCATATAAACCAAGCCATCCAATGTGTCATGATGACCGAAGGAGTATGGATCGCAGATAAGTAGCCTTAGTCTAGCATCAAATGTGTTATCATACGAGTAACCTGATATCATACGAGTCAAATTAACCTTATTTATTTTTCAGTTGCAGAAAATCGATAAGACATGAAATAATGATCTACCACGTGAAACCAAGAGACCCAGGAGCTAACACTGAAACCGATGGTTTGCTTGGAGACATGTCTGCTGCAGGTGTAAGTCACGTAGAGAAACTATGGTCGGTCTGGTAGTATAGTAAAAGAAGGTTTAATGATGATGATATGATGATATCGATTTAATGTGTCGCAACAATGGCTATTGAAAAAAAAGTGAGAAAAAATAAAGAGGAAAGTAAAAAACAGAGGTAAAAAAAATAGTACCTACTAAAAAAAAGTGAAAAAAAGAGTGAAAAAAGAGAAAAGTGAAAATGAAAGGTAAAAAAAATAGTACCTACTAAAAAAAAAGTGAAAAAAAGAGTGAAAAAAGAGAAAAGTGAAAATGAAAGGTAAAAAAAAGAGTACCTAGTAACAAAATGGAATTACAAAAAAAAATTGAGTAAAAAAAGGATGTAAAAAAAGGTGTCAAAAAAAAATGAAAAAAAAGGAAAGAAGTGTGAATAGAGTCCAGGCCAGCATAGAACTGAAGGGGCGATGTACCTGAAGAGTCTTGGAGAGACTGGACCAGGAGTCTGCAGGGTTTGAACCGGACCAGACGACAATGACATAATTGCGACGTTTCGTAGAGTTTTATGAACCAGATTGGTAACCAAATGGCCAGACCATAGTTCTCTCCACTATGTTTTAAGTGTCCACATTTAAAAGATATCAGACTTAATGAGCGAATTATTCTTGACTATAAATTAATAATGATGAATGATAAAAATGAATATGAGTGAAGTTAATGTAGTCAGAATAGCCGAGCAAGATACTGTTGAGACTATTTTTACAGAATTCTTATGATCGCACGAGGCCGTGCGGGTCGTCAGCGATGGCCGCGTGAGTGAACACAAAAACAACGTGTTTCGGACCCAGCAGTTAGAGCAGACCACATGCTTTGATCCAGTGATTACGTACCAAGATAAATTAATCCGCGCACGAGGACGAGCGCACGTCAGGATAGCCGTATCGGTGAGGCCATGAATCTCCAGTGAAGGTCCAGGGACGGACCTCTTTATTCTACAGCGCTTGCCTGATGCAGAGGCTGGCATATAAGAAATGTCATGTCATATTTAGATTAGGGAATTGTCAAGAATGTAGAACAGATTATTATTGATCACGTAGTGTTGAAGTACTTTGGAATATTGATGTGAATGTTAGGAGAACTGGAAATATATCATGGTGCAAAGTAAAAGGAATATCATTTCATAACCAACATCATAGAATACCTCCTTCTGCTACATATATAATATTTGTTACATAGATGTATATAAACGTGTAACTGAGTCTTATTCAATGACTAACTCCCGAGTAAGTTCGAGCGTAATTTAATAAATCGGAGAACGGTGTCGGCTTCGCTTCGTTCCCGCAGAAATTGTGCTGGTCGACAGAATGATCGACCTATAATCAAACAAATAAAGGGGCCTTATCAAAGCACCTGAATGTCTCTCTCATCATTGTATGACGCAATTGGAGTTAACTAAGCTCAAACAAAGAATAAATTCACTTGTTCATGTCTAAATCAAACTTATAATTGATTAAATTAACGAAATTAAGATTAACTAGACGATCAACCTCATTCGAACCACCACATTACTGCTGATATGTACAATATGTATTTTTTTACTTTTTTATTATAATTTTTTTTGACAATAGAAATAAGATTGTAGGTACGCAACATCAGTGATGTATGTCAAGGGGGAGTATTCAATCTGGTACGCGAGTGAATACGTGTGTGAACTATGTATTACGTCATTAAGGCTTGAATATGGTTTAAATGCGTAGCGCATGGCATTTGTAAATTATATGACGAGGTTACTATTTAGTTCACTACGAACCATATCGTTTTCACAAAACACATTTCTATTTTTTCATTTCATTTTTTTTCTCATTTCATTCTTTTTTTCATTTCATTTTTTGTGCTATCCTTTTCTCTTAGGTTGCCTGGAAGAGATCGCTGCTTTAGCGATAAGGTCGTTTTGTATACCGTACCTTGTTTTATTTCTGTATATTTATTTCTGGTGTACAAATAAAGAGTAGTACCCGGATGACCGAGCTTTGCTCGATTTAGTGTTGCTTAACAACGCCATTTACTGAAGTAGCTTTAGTATTGCTACTTGCCAATAGATGTCAGGAAGAGTATATTGTAGAAGTTTATCATTGCCTGAAAACACCGATAAAACGACATTTTCTAAAAATGAATCCTAGCTAGATCGATTTATCGCCCCCGAAACCCCCTATACTAAATTTCATGAAAATTGTTGGAGCCGATTCCGAGATTCCAATTATATATGTGTCGGAGATCATAAAATGTGTATTCGAATTGTGAAGATGGCAACACTATGCGTTTAACTACTGTCATCGTTGAAGTAAGATTATGAGAGTGAAACGTCATTGTCACTCTGGTTGAACGTCAAACGAGCAGTCATCTTGTGGCAACCATCAACTGGACCACGAGAGAACCGATGGACGCCTAGACAAGAACGTAGTTACTTGAAGACGGAACGGGACGTGTAATTGTATTGTGATATCAGATTGACGAGTAACAGGATCAGACGATTATGCGAGGCATTGGGGTGGCTGTAAGGGGTGATGGGAGGCCACTGGGCCGTCGTGCCCTATTATTTGTTGGCTGTTACTCGGATAATTGAAGACAATCAGTTCTAATGGCGTGTTTAATTATAACCAGTGTAAAACCTGTGTTAAAATGAGTTTCTGACTAAAGTGATGTAAACGCCCACGTTGTTATTATTTCCCGAACCACCACCCAACCAGGCTTAATCTCCGTTATCAGAAGTGGCATGTAGCTCAAGCCCCAAGAAAAGGCTATCTGACAATACCTACTGCAATACCTACGGACCGGCAAACGAGACCCTGACGTTGGTTTGCAAAACATTACGAAAAGTTTTACGAAGAAGTACATCAGCGAGTGTAACATCGATAAGTGAGTTTTATTATTGAAAACACGACGAAACAATTCGAGAAAACTAATGTAGGTATTTGAGAATGGACAAGAATGAAACTTGACGAGAATAATTGCACGATGGAATACCTACAGTAGCCCCAGTAAGAAAGAACTTCAGCGAGTTCCGTGACCAAGACAAAGTTATTCACCGGTTCTCAAATCTCGTAAGGAATCTGAATATAACACAGCAGGTGTTGGCAATTACGGCTGACGGTGGTTCGGATGATATTGAAATGAATTGGTTGCAATGAGAAACGTAACGACAGTAAACGCGAGTAAATGAACCGTGGAATTTTACAAAGAAAATATGTGAACCTACCCCCAGATACTCGCCTCACGCAAGATGTCGATATTAGTCGAGAAGCAATTATGGTGGAAGTGAACGGTGGAACGGAGTGCGTTACTATTTGAACACAGAACACGAGGACGTGTTCAGTTTGTCAGAGATGGCCGAGGGAGTAATAGCATCCAAGACACCAAAACAACACAAGACAACAAACCAAATAAACCAAAAAAAAAAAAAATTCATTGCATTTCAGGTTTTTCAGAGTTAAGATTTTGTAAATTTTATTTTGTGTAAGAATGTTGTGCTTGGAAAAACTGGAACATGCAAGGTTTTCCAGAAAATAAGATTGATTAGAAAGAACTGGTTAGAAAGGTGGTTTGCGTAAACTACAAATCGTTTCGTTGTATTTGTGCTTGATTCAACGAAGTATTATAAAGTCATTGTACAGTATCTTTCAACGTAATTACGATTAACAAAGTTATTCAAAGTCAGTGCAAGTTTTGTGATATCGAAAGCGTTCTGTAAATGAGATCAAGAATTTTAAATTTTCAAACTCAGTTCAGAAAAATAACAATTAGACATTTCGTGTTTTTGTCTTTTGTTTTTTTGTGTGTGTTTCAGATAAACTAAGTGACAGTAATTGTTCCTTGTTGAGTTTGTGTACTTGACGATTTTTGGTAATGAAGGCCACAGAGAGAATTTGGTGAGCGAAATGAGCGAATTGAATGCCTATTTGCCATTTAAAGGTGTCATGCAAAGATAATAATTCCTTTACTGATTTGTTGAATTGTTTTTGAGAATCTTTAAGACAGACGGGATAACACACTAAAAATTTCTTAAAATCTTCACAGTAAGTGAACCGATTGTCGATTGTTGTTGATGAGTAGTAAGTAGTATGCAAGTCGCTCAGATAGCATGCAGCTCCAGTCATTCGTAGGCGTAGGCGTAAGATCGGGCACTAGATTTCCCGCCGCAGTGCGGCCACGACTGTGAGTGGCGTGCGAATGGCTTGGAGCTGTAAGCAGTCGCTGATCAAATGATACCGCTGGTTAAGCGATGCCACTGGTTAAGTGATGCCGCTGGTTAAGTGATGCCGCTGGTTAAGTGATGCCGCTGGTTAAGCGATGCCGCTGGTTAAGTGATGCCGCTGGTTAAGCGATGCCGCTGGTTAAGTGATGCCGCTGGTTAAGTGATGCCGCTGGTTAAGTGATGCCACTGGTTAAGTGATGCCGCTGGTTAAGTGATGCCACTGGTTAAGTGATGCCGCTGGTTAAGTGATGCCGCTGGTTAAGCGATGCCGCTGGTTAAGTGATGCCGCTGGTTAAGTGATGCCGCTGGTTAAGCGATGCCGCTGGTTAAGTGATGCCGCTGGTTAAGCGATGCCGCTGGTTAAGTGATGCCGCTGGATAAGTGATGTCGCTAATTAAGCGATGTCGCTTGTTAAGTGATGCCACTGGATAAGTGACGCCGTTGGTTAAGCAATGTTGTTAGGTAAACGATGCCGCCGAACAGGCGATGATGGAGATAAAATTCATTACCTTATTAATTCAAATTGTGTCTTATCGAGTTAATGGCAAAGTTGATTTTATTAAAAGTAACTGTAATCTAAATTATCTTTGAGTGCCATGAAGCCTTTCTTTTTAAAGCTAGATCGTGTTATCAGATTGTAGTTCTTGGTAATTTTATCCCGTTCTGGCTGCTACATATTATGTTTTCATTATGAAGCCTTGAGGCTTGAGGTCAGGGAGGCCGAGTGGGAAACATTTACTTTGCGAAGGTTATGTCCTTTCCAGATGGTCCCCTGCTGCCTCACCGAGGACGGTGAGATCGTCACGATGGCCGTGTCGGAGATCATAAAATGTGTATTCGAATTGTGAAGATGGCAACACTATGCGTTTAACTACTGTCATCGTTGAAGTAAGATTATGAGAGTGAAACGTCATTGTCACTCTGGTTGAACGTCAAACGAGCAGTCATCTTGTGGCAACCATCAACTGGACCACGAGAGAACCGATGGACGCCTAGACAAGAACGTAGTTACTTGAAGACGGAACGGGACGTGTAATTGTATTGTGATATCAGATTGACGAGTAACAGGATCAGACGATTATGCGAGGCATTGGGGTGGCTGTAAGGGGTGATGGGAGGCCACTGGGCCGTCGTGCCCTATTATTTGTTGGCTGTTACTCGGATAATTGAAGACAATCAGTTCTAATGGCGTGTTTAATTATAACCAGTGTAAAACCTGTGTTAAAATGAGTTTCTGACTAAAGTGATGTAAACGCCCACGTTGTTATTATTTCCCGAACCACCACCCAACCAGGCTTAATCTCCGTTATATGTATAAGAATTGCTCGTTTAAAGGTATTAGATTTGTATTTCTCTGTAGAGTTAATGTTAACGTTAACTGTTAATGTAGAGTGTCTACTATAGCGTGAGGATAGATATTTGACGACCCTGTAACCTAGGTGGTAGCTTGCCTGCGAAGCGAGGGGTCCCGGTTCGATTCCCGGCCGGTCCAGATATTTATGTGACAGTTGTACTCGGGTTAATGGTGTTATAGTGATGTGTTATTTGTATTGTACATTCCACATGCCACCCGCGACATAGGGAAAACATTTTGAGGGGTTATGAGTGTGTTAGCGTTTAAAGTTTTACAATTTTAGCGTTTAAAGATACCGTAGTTCATTCCAAATTGAATCTTAAAACATGTCTCACCTTCGGTGCAACAAAGTCACAAATAGTCAAAACTGTAAAATTGAGTTAGTATGCCAAATTGTCTATAAAACAAGCATTTTACGTGAAACTATAGCAAAAACTATAAACAATTAATAGTATATATATTTTTAACCTATTACAGATAGTAATCCAGTAATATAAAAATAAATGCGAATGGGAAAAAATCTTAAAGTCCTCTCATGTCAAATTACAAAAAAAGCTGTTGTGCCTTTGTTGCACCGAAGGTCCGATGTAATCATAATTATTATGTCTTCTTTAGTCAAGTTTCTGTAACCCTAGCGGTCAAAAAATTGTTGAGCGTTTCCATGCTTTGGAGGGCACGTAAAGCCGTCGGTCCCAGTTGTTATCATAAGATAACAGTCGTTAAGCCATGTCGGAGGAACCCCTCTATCAATCCGCACTGGAGCAGCGTGGTGAAGTATGCTCTAGACCTCCTTAAGAGGAGAGATCCGTGCCCAATAGTGGGTCATTAATGGGTTCAAGCCAAGTCAAGTTTCTTATTCTTTCTTCGTCAAGCTTCTTACATTCTGCTTCTCTAATTTTTAAAGCTAATTCTGCCTCATAAATGTCACTTCCGGCCGGGAAATCGAACTCGGGATTTTGACTCTTCTTATTCTTTGACTCTGCAAAGTCTCTATACTCTCAATATGCTTGCGTCTGTAAACAACTTTAGATACTTTAAAGTTCATTAAATTTAAAGCGTTATAAAAGAGTAAGGTGCGATATTCCTACTTGGAAGTAGATCATAGCTTTCCGTAAACAAGTTTAAATATATTTTTTAAAATTATTCATGAAGCTCCCAACTTGGAAACAAAATTAATAAATTCAATGTGGTTTACATTACTTTCTGCTTGCCGCATAAATGAACGGACTCGGACGGTATCCTGTTTAAGGGACTTGTCATTTCTCAGACGAGTAAAGATCATACGTTGATAGCAAACGACCTTTCTCGGTACCTAATCTATCTGTATTCACAATAAAGTAACCTAGCGCCAGATAAAGTGAAATTACATTGTTACTTGTTACCTATTAACTAGGATTATTTAACGGCCGTGAGTAGCGGATGGTCTTGTAATCCATTCTGTTTATCCATATAAAGAACTTTATATATTAACTTGGAACTTCCATGTCATATCACTTATTATATATTATCATGTCATTAAATAATTTATTAATAGTCTATTAAAGAGCTTGCGGGACACAGCAATCTGTTTTACATGATATGGTTTTGGTGTTGTGTATTTTTAGTTTTTTACCCATGACGGACGGAATAGATTGGAGGTGATATATGCGTTTGGGGTTAGAGGTTGTTTGTTTGTATATAATATCTCTGTTACCGTTTCTAAAAAAACTACTGGGCCGATAATCATTGCAGTTTTTTACATACAAAAGGTATTATTACAGAGCAGGTTCATAGATACGTCATAAGTTAGATCTTGTCTTACTGAAGACTCAAGGAGCTAATGATACGGGGGGGAGACCCAAGTTCATACCGCGTCGCGACCGTCTGTATCGCGAGCAAGAGGTTCTTAGTGCGACCGGGTATATATTGCAGCGGCTTAGTAATGATGTTACGTTGGGGAAGTACCACGTATCTTTTTTCACCCCATTCGTTGGGGTATTCAGCCTCGTGTACAGGAGAAACGTAAGAGAAGTAGGCCTCGTAAGGCTAACCTGGCCTCGGGGACGGTGGCGTCAGGTTAGAGGGGGAGGCTGTAACGGGGACCATTTTGGCGAAGCTTATAATCCGTCGTGGGTAAAAAAAACATTTAAATATCATATGACTTGATTGGTTCAGTAGTTACGCTCGTTATTTCAACAATATTAATTACAACTAATAATAATGTTGAGTTTTGTAGTTGAAGGTTCACTAACACTTACTCAAATATATTTTTAATTTCAACTTTACGAGTACCTACCAAATAAAGATAATTACTTACGTGGAATAAAATAGCATTCATTTTGTCGGCATTTATCCCAGCGGCATCGGCTAATAGCTTTGTTGGTTCATAGCGTTGTTCTTACGATACCTGGAATTACTTCCAATGCATATTTGTCTTCATTTGCTGTAACATATATCGAGTGTTTTCTTAATAAACCCTGTTTCCTTTCTCCTAACTAATCTGTGCTTTCATTAGAAAGCAGGTGTATTATTAATCTACTTATACAATACAATACAATACAAATTATCTTTATTGTACACATAAAATTACAAATAGTTACATTTAAACATGAAAGTACAATTGGCTTATAGTTTGTGGATTAAGTTTGAAAATAAAAGTAAGAACCGACGTACCGACCGTAAGACCGAAAGTACTATTGTATTTAATTTAAAATTTTCATATAGATAATACGGTAAGTAGTTTGTTCATTACTTTTTGTAGAAAAATAATTCTTTGCGAACTCAATAATAATGTACCTACTTATGTTTGCAGCCAAAAGTGGCATTAGTCTATGAATGCATTTGCCTGTTATCACCTCGCGATATTTTGCTTTGCTTATTTTCTAGTAGAGCGCAGCAAACCATTCCTTCTCTTTTAAACTCCCATCCTTCCTCTCATTCTGACAAGCGTATATTGCGGATTCATTCGCACACCGAGGCGTTTGAAATGAGAACTAATTGAAAAAGTAGTTTTCCCACCATTGAAGTAAAATGTGCAGTCGACAAAAGAATTAAGTATGCAGAGGCAGAGCATACAACGTAGTGATTCCGTACTCTGTGGAGCGTATTTCTAAAACCCTCTGTAATGTTTTATGTTACATATTGATTACGTTATTATTAATGTTTTCGGTTAAAAATACAGTACAGTACCTACTAGCCTGTAAGAAATGCTTTTATTCACTTTTGAATACCTAATAGTAAAAAAATACCGAAAGTGGCAGTAGTTGTTTTGCATAATCAACTAGTTTAATTAGGAATATAAATACTTTCGTCTTTGCGCGTCTACGAAACGAAATATCTATATTAGTGGGGAAGGTAAAGTAACTGATTAATGGACAGAATCACTTACCTGAATCTGTTTTGGGCAAAACAAAGCGGCAAAACCACTGTCGGCCGAGTGACCATTAAAGCCTCAGCCTCTTATTTCCAATGCTTTTATGTGTGACTATATTTTACGAAACGGCTCAGCCCACTGTTTTTGGCACAGTTCCGAGATAGTATACCAAAAACGAAAAGAAGCTGCGCCTATTTGTGTTGATGCAGAATGGCACAAGTTGGACCGTTTTGGCATTTGTCGCAACCATTATTATGATATGTATTTTATGAGTTCTGTGATTTGTATGAAGCAAAACTTGTTAGTTATTAAGGAAAATTTCAAAATCTTGATAGTTAATTATGTCTTATTACAAGTATAAGGACATGCGCAAAACGAACAAATCTCTGCACAAGGCGTACCTACTTGACTAACTAAGTAACTACTGGATGAAGCTTTTTTATGGTCAACTTAAAGATTTTAATTGGAATTAATAAAAGGACTCTCACTCCGTCTCCTTTTTAATTTATTTGTCCTATTACTGTTATTAATCTTCAATGTCTAAGGAGGAGAGTGTTTAAATAGCTTATGTTACCCGTGATGACGTCATAACTACAGGAATGAAACATGGTGCTAGGCTGTATATGATTCGTTTAGTTGGATGACCTTAGAATAATAAAAGCTTCATAGAAATATCTATAAGGTATGTAAATCATAGTAGTCACAGATGTTCACAGACCCATGAAATAATTAGAGAAGTTCCGTGATGTTTACCACACGCGTAGCTTCCACTGATCAGATGAACTGTACACATAAAAATTAATCGAATTTAAATCCGCGACTTGTTTGATAAAACCCCGCTGGTCCCTCAAGACCGTTTGAGCTATCTCGAAACCTCGATCGGATCCATAAAAACCTTCGGTGTAATAAACCTAAAACTATACCAATTTTTATGGGTTTGTGTCGTGAATAAGTAACGAAAACATGTATTATTTCCCATGTTATCAGTGCGAGGTCTTAATACTATACTATACTTGACCTACTTTATATTATTTTCCGGTTGTTGTTTTATAATAATAAAATACAAACATATTGGTCAAACACTTAATCCTCCTTTGAGCTTGGACGTAGTTTGTCCCCACAAATAAAAAAGGATATGAATGACTCAGCTTTCAATTTCGAATTTCAATCTGGGTTTGCCAAAAACCTCTCTAATGGATATTGAGGTAGGCGTCAGATCTTCTAAATTACTAGAGAGACTTGCGAGAAACAAAACCAAAAATATCTGTATACATTAGCTAGACCACAAAGCTAGAAACAATTAAATTTAAAATCGCAATTTAAAAGTTGAGTTAAGAGCCATTTCGCGGTTAGTCGCGCGGAATGAAGAATTTGACGTCAAAAATTAGTATCATAAGAAAGATATTAATGCTGGCAAATGAACACATAAAATAGATCAATCTATTATAATTGATATTGATAATCTAATATTCGAAAATATTAATTAGTTTTTGCGTAACTGTCAATCTAGCAGAACTATTTTTCAGCAAAAGGACGACAGAGTCAATTTCATACACTGATTTTCTTTATTAAATCTTGTTAAATTGAGTAAAAAAAAATGTCTAGAGAACACTCATATATTATATTTTGCATTTAATACAAGAGATATACGATTACTATCATATTCGTTTCCAAATTAATTCAATAACATTACCAATTTTCATGGTTTATGCCATGACTTTACCATCGATTTTTGTATTCAATAAAGCGTATTTCCCATCAAAAATTTATGTAGTAATAAAATATGGTCTTTGTCGAATATGACACCTAATTTTTTTTTTATCTTACTGCAAAAAATAATTAATTACAACGAATTTACTTTACCATATAAATAAACAAACTGGTGCGAATCAAATCAGTTAGGCTCGAGCCCTCTTGGAGGTCGGACCTATGTCAATTTTTGCTTTAGCCATCTAAGGAATAGATTTCGTAAAAGTAACGTAATTATATTGCCATTGAACAGTCTTGATCATGTGAGAATTTTTAGTTACAGTCAATTGTATTATTTTTAGTTTTCTATAATTTTCAGGGTTTTGTAGTCAAATCGGACTCATGTCTAGTCCGTTCGTTATTTCAACCGGCCGGCTAGCCCGTCCGGCCGTCCGTCCGTCTGTCCGTTCCGTATGATTTTTTCTTCGTCTATCCCTTAATGTGGGGTATCGTTGAAAAGGTCTTTCAAAAATATTATAGGTTTCAAAAGACCATTTTTCAATTCAGGGGTCCGTTTGCGTAATATTCTGCTTTAAACATCTTTGGTTTGAAGAAAACAATAGAAATTAAGTAACTATTTCTTTCCAATTTATGTAGTGTAAGTAGTAACGGAGAAAATCACGAACATACATATGTACAAAATATAACTATATCTATGCTAATCTATACTATTACTATTGTAATATTATAAAGCTGAAAAGTTTGTTTGTTTGTTTGATTGAACGCGCTAATCTTAGGAACTACTGGTTTGAATTGAAAAATTATTTTTGTATTGGATAGTTCATTTATCGAAGAAGGCTTTAGGCTATCGGATTTTTGGAAATTCAACCCCTATTGGTTTGGAAGTCACTGCTGTAATTTGAAATAAAACATTGTCCGTTTTTAGACATTAGTTACTGTTTACAGTATTTAGGTTTTTTGTTATATGTGTAAATTACATATTTACATAGAAAAAAAAAATTATAACTTGTCTAAACATACCCTTTATTTATACAACTTTTAGATCAATCTGTACTTTATAGGGTTCCGTACCCAAACGGTGTCAACGGGACCCTATTGCTAAGCCAAAATGTTGGAATGATAGAAACTCAGACATTAGTCAGCTATAGTCACTTATTATTAGTCAAAGATAATACATTCGTTGTTTGGAAACTCTCGTGCACCCAAGTTCCGTCAACTCCCCAAAACTCACGTATCTCAAATACACAACACCCTTTACCTTCTCTCTTCACCCTCTCATTTTTTCCCTTCACAACCCCTCGCCTCCCCCTATACCCCCCCCCCCCCCCTCAGTTCTTCACCCAAAAGTGGAATTTTGCGTCGGGATAATCTGGGAGGCATCCGGGCAAATACCGCACTCATCAGGTATATAGATTTCATCGGGATATAGATTTTTGGAAAACCGGAAATCCCGGATATCTCGGAGACGGTGCGTCCTAGACAAGTTTAGACGGAAATTTCGACCCCCTTTAGTAAACCCCCAAACCTTATTGCTAAATCTTACTGAACCCACTTTAACCCCCCCCCCCCCAATTTTCCTAAAATACCATATATCTCCTAAACGGTACGTCCTAGACGATTTCCGACTGAATTTCCATCCACCCTGTGGAACTCATACTTGCAACATTACCCAATCTTATTGGGCCCAACCTTAACCACCCCCTCCCAAATTTTCCGAAAACTCCTTATATCTCCTAAACGGTGCGTCCTAGACGATTTCCGAAAGGATTGAATAAAAGTTGTAGCCCATAAAAAGATTGACATTTTATGTGCCATACATTTTTCTTGTAGAGCAAGTGGTTTGGGAGAAAAGTGCGAATTTCGTTTCTCATAATTTATTATACTAGACTATTGTCAATATTTTGTTTTGTAAACCAACAGAAAACAATAAAGAATTCGTTTTTAACATTCAAAGATCACTGTGAATAGTGTTCTGAATATCTTCTTTTTAAAGCTGTAATCATTTTTGTGTATGGATTGTATTTACCTTTATTTTTACGTTATCTTTTGTATCACGGTAATGATTAGGGTATCGAAAACCGGTCCTGTTTTTAATTACCGGGATTTTCGGTACTCGCCTATGCTGGAACCGGGATTCCCGGGATTTTCAGTTCTTTCGGGATTATTTTACCACGGCTTTCCCCGCGTGAAAATAGTTAGTATCGCGTCTCCTATTTTATCTCTCAGGAGCATTAAATAGGGAAAAACTGTTTTCTACCCAAATCCGCATAGTCGTTTGCCGTGATTGAGTAACCATCATACTATTATACCTTACATGCAAACATAAGTTTCGTATTAATTGTATGAAAGCAACACAATTGTATTGCACAATTCAGCACTGCTTGGACGAGAAAAAAGAGTTAAATCATCTTCATTTATATTAGAAAAATATCAATCTGGGTTGTGTAAATAATATTATATTAGTATAGCTGCTTCATGTAGCCGACGTTCTGACTGAATATCTTCTTTTTAAAGCTGTAATCATTTTTGTGTATGGATTGTATAAATTACCATTATTTTTACGTTATCTTTTGTATCACGACGCGACATATTTTTATTTCCCAAAAGTTCAGAAAATCCCGGTTCTTTTATTTTGTTTCCCGGTTCTTTTATTTTATTTCCTGGTCTTTTATTTTGTTTCCCGGTTCTTTTACTTTATTTCCCGGTTCTTTTGAAAAGTACCGTATTCCTTTGTAAATCCCGGGATTTTCGGTTCCGGGATTTCCCGGTTCTATACCCTCCGATTGATTTGAATTTAGGTATACCTATGTATTTCGACGCGCTGCGAATATCGCAGGCAAAATGGACGCATATTGCATTTTATAGATCACCTTGAAAAAACGTGATTTTTAATTTTTCACGTTGATTTGCCAAAATATTGATTTTTGCAATATGCATCTATTGACTTTTTATTGCAATATGCATCTATTGGACATCTTTATTGTGATGTACCTAAGTAGGTACCTAAAATGTATTATGTAAATAAGTTACCGATAATGGTACTACTACATTGTACTTTTAATTGTTATATAAACTTATATTGTCACAAACCAGATACATGTATGTGGTCACAAAGTGTATAATTAAAATTATATGTTCATAATTTTAAAATTTTTACGATTGAAAGTATCAAGGAGATTACTCGCACAGAACTGAGGTCAAGCGCGACGCGAGCCGGGCGAGGCAATATCACGTCTAGGAGCCGCTTCAAATACCTATAGTTTATCAACCGAGTTTTGCGAAATGGCTCTTAAGAATAACATGCAGAATATTTAAAAATTTAAATAAATGAACTTTTAAATTTTCCGCTGCACTCAAATTTCTGTGTTCCATACATTTTCAGTACATTGAAAGTTGTCGAGCCATCTGGGACATCGTTAGCTTAAAAATGGTTTCGTATTAATTATGCGAACCTTTCTCCTCGGTGACGTCGACCGCGGCCTAGAAAACTGAATGGAGCTGTTAGCTGGCTTAAACACTTTAACCTTGGTAAAAGTGTGAAAATTTTTATAACCATCAGGGTTGTCAGTTGGAGATTTTGAAGTGCTGAAACTTATTTTATATTCCAACTAATATCACGCTGGCTACAAAATATAAAACTTGGTTGTATTTGCCTTTGAAAACTTAACTTTTACCCGCACTTCAAATAATATTAAGAAGCAATTTACTGACACATCTAGCCATCTTATCCGTAAGGATTTTATTAGAACAATGGAAAATGTTAACCACTAGAAAATGTTCAGAATATTGTAATGCATTTAAAATATTTGAAACCATCAATTTTAATATTTTACCTGCTTCCACATCAACAATTACCCTTATAATATAATGTCGTTCTCTAGAGTTCTTCGTCGTTTTTTCAGTCCTGAGGGTCGTGACCACCACATAGCTTCTTTATAGCTTCACGGTGTTTGTATTAGTTACCGATAAATAAATAAAAACACTATCATCTGCCCTATTTGCCATATCTATCAACGAAAGTAATGCCCCTCATATACATAGAAATATATTCAAGAATAATATTCGTACCTTGTCTCCCAAAGCGTCAGTAATTATAAAAGTTACAATAAAATTTGTATTTTCGTAACAGTCTTTGAAGATGGAGTGACGAGTCATAAATACATTACAAAAATTATTCTAAATTTAAACCATAAACTTTCATCTGTCAAGTTTATGACAGATGAGAGTGCATGAGTTGTGGGATGTTCGTTGTATTCCTTGGGGCGCTTCCCAGGACTCGACGATACACAGTTTATATGCCAACTACTCACTGTTGACGTTATGATCTTTTAGCCTCTGGGAATTGTACCTGTGTCAAATGTGTTTCTAACTTTGGCTATAATGTCAACGCCCAGGTGTCCTTTTCTAATTTGTTACAGCTGACAAGAAGCATTAGAGTCACCTATTTATTGAAGGCAATGGAGAGTAACACCATATTTTTTTCTTATTTTCACCAGCCTAGGACGTGGGAGTCTTAGAAAAGAGAGTGTAGGCTTTGACTGAGCTAATGCATATACCAACCTGGACTTCATCGCCAGTTACCATCAGGTGGGATGGATAAGTTAATGCTAGTCATTTATTAATGTATTGCAAATCAGATACCACAAAAGTTATTTCCCGTAGCGAAGCGAGTTGAGGTTGCTAGTATAAGTATAATAATGAATATCAGGAAAATAGTTTTATATTCGGTCCTATATTATTATGTTACACAGAACTTAGTGGGATCGGACGTTGACAAGGGTTAACATTAATTAAACATACACCATATATAATTCAGGGATCCTACCGATTGGAATGGTTATTTATTTCGTGCGAGTAGATTACCAAAGTTTTGTGTTATAAGTTATAATTATTAGGACGCCCTTTATAATTTAGATTGAAAATGAAGATAGAGTACAAAAGTTATATATTATATTCTAATTAAAGAATATGATTAGCGCTAATGCGTTTATAGCCTGGCGGCTGTGTTGTTCCTAAATCCTAGTGCTGGCCATACACGATCAAATATACTTGTCAAAGTTGTAAAGAATGTAGCGGACTTGACGCGGCATCCAGTCAACTTGACGGTGTATGGCCACGGTATGGCTATCTGGCAGCTATGTATCTCATGCAAAGCTTAAGTACTCGCCGAGTGCGGTCGGTAGTGGGTAATCGCTAGAAGCGAAAATTCCTTGCTTCTTGGGGAACGTAAAGCCGTCGGTCCCGATCGTAAATAACAGTTATTAAGCCATATCCATGGCATGAAAACTTCCGACACTTGAGTTGGCCAATACTACCCTTCTCCGTCCGTACGAAGCTGCAAAGGCCGCTAGTGCTAATAGCAACCGTTCATTAGAAACAAATAAAAAAAACTAACCCGTTCACCAATCCGCACTGGAGCAGCATTTTGGAATACGCTCTAGATCTTCTCAAGAGGCTCGTGCCATAATCAGTAATTGGCCATTAATAGAATAAAGCCTATTGCAGAACACAGGTAATAAATATTAATGTAGGTTAACGACTGATATGGCATAATGGTTTGCGCTCTCTTTACCGACTCAAAAAATTCCTGCCAGTTAAAACCAAGCTAATGTTGATCAACGCACTTGTATTGTCCATAATTGATTACGGGGATGTATGTTACCCAGACCATCGCTTCATCTTCGGCCTGGGAAAATATGATCACGTTTCTCAGTTTGGCCGTCAACTTAAAATGGCTCACGAACCGTCAGAGGTAACTCTAGATATTATAATGTTTTCATTTCAGACAAAAGAGGTTGGAGGCTCCTGTTTGTGACTGCCAATCCGCACTTGGCCAACGTGGTTGGCTATTTCCTGTACCCCTCACTAGAGACTCACTAGAGGAGACCTGAACCCAGCAGTGGTATAGTTACGGGCACGATGATGTTTGAGGAATAAACCAATATTTTTAGTCTAAGCTTTGCAGGCAGAGAGATTACCTACAAACTTCGTAGCTCTAAATAAAAATTCCCGACACGTCTCGGTCTAACTGCTCGTTGGCCAAGGTCTGTAAACATTCGTATCCGAGGAAAGTGAAGGAAACAGGTTCAATTCTGAAGATAATCGAATAGTTTCTGCTTCGAACATTTTTGTATTTTTTTGTTTGCTGGTGAAGAATTTCACGCAGCTTCAGAATAATTGATTATTATTATATGAAGCACTACTAGCAGACACGTATAATACATTACGTGAAGTCTCAAGTTTCTAGATAGCTACTATAGGATCTAGATAGGTATTAACTATAGTATACTGTAGTATAAATTTCCAAAGGAAATGTAATAGAATATTTAAAACCTAATATTACAATTACTTAGTGTACTTACATACAATATTTTAGCCATAATCATAGACCACGAAGGGTAACGAAACTGGGACATCCTATTAATATTATAAATGTGAAAGTTTGTGAAGAAAATGTTTGGATTTTTGTTACTCAATCACGCCACAACTACTCAACCGATTTGGCTAAAATTTAAAATGGAGATAGAGGACTAACACAGGCTACTTTTTGTCCCGGAAAAATGAATTTTCCTGAAGGGTTCCCGCGGGATTAGTAAAAAATCGATATCCATACGCGCGTAGCCACGGGCATCATCTTATTTCTGATAGTAAAAATCGATATTCACGCGCGCGAAGGCATCATCTAGTATCTAATATTCTATTATGTATCCCAATAAATCGTTCTACATAAGTACAGTTTATTTTATTACATTCTATAAATCTAAATTAATTTATTAAAAATTTCGTTTCGAAACAACTCTAATGCGGGCGAAGCCGTGGGCAAAAGTTAGTTAAAAATAAATCTTTATAGTGCTCCATATTTTCGATACCTACATGGCGGAAAAATCCAGTTACGGTAAATTAAATGAACAACTTTGAATATTCTTGCTTTGGTTAATGAATTATTTATTAATTTAATAATATATTAAAACGGGAAACTGTGTTACCAGAACTTTTAAATTTATAGCATTAATTAAACCGACAATTTCCTGCAATTATTGGTTTTGTACTTAATTTTCTCTTGTTAATTACTCATAACCAAAGGCTTAACGTGCAATTACAGTATAATGAATAATTGTTTAACACAATGGAAAATGGACTGCGATATCTTTGTGTTGCATCTTATTCAGCACGATTTTTTATTAAAATCAAAGAAGTTCTGTCATATTTAGAGGTTGTTTTTCATAAGGGCTTAGTACATTTGGAGAAACGTCGAAGATAAATTTTTATTCTTAAATTTTTAATACTCGTACTTTAAAATAGAAATTATTTGAATAACTATTTTTTTTTTCAGAATTTGTCTGTTATCAATAACATTAATTAATAATTGATTAAATTATACTCGTACACCAATTATTTTTTTCAAGTTCTTTAGAATCGTTAGTGATTTGAAACCGGATGCAACGACAGGTAAGATAATATAACCGCTAATTTCGACTTTCAATTTAACTTCTCCGTAGCTCAATGGTCAGGACGTAGATACACAATACCTGATGCGCAGATTCGCGTCTCTCAGTATTTTTTTTTTAGTTTTTTTTTTTTAGTTTTATTTTTATACTGTTTTTAAATACTTTCAAATGCTCTTTTAAATATTTTCAAAGAATTTATCAACAAAAAATAAGAATTTCATTCTTTCATTCTGTCGATCGACCGACCGATTATACAGACAGTAAAATGCTAAGTTGTATTCATAGATGGCGCGAGGAATAAGATAGAACATTCGTTTTATTGCTAGATACATTTTTAAAAAGTGCTAAGTTGTATTCATAGATGGCGCTTCGATTTATTGCTTTAAGATTCGATTTATTGCTTTTTCATCTCATTATCTTGAAACCAAAATTTTGGAAAGTTTCACTTCTACCACGTGTGAATTGCACACATTTTCTTTTTTTTTCACATAAAAATCCGCCTATTTATTTAAAACTTTGTAGATTTTTGATGTGTCATATTATTATGTATATATAGCAGAAAGAAGTATTCTATGGTATTGGTTATGAAATGATATTCCTTTTACTTTGCACCATGATATATTTCCAGTTCTCCAATATTCCAAAGTACTTCAAAACTACGCCATCAATATTAATCTGTCCTACATTATTGACAATTCCCTAATCTAAATATGACATGACATTTCTTATATGCCAGCCTCTGCATAAGACAAGCGCTGTAGAACAAAGAGGTCCGTCCCTGGACCTTCACTGGAGATTCATGGCCTCACCGATATATACATGGTCTCTTCAATCACCAGTAAGTATGTTTAGTATAACGCTGAAGCATATGGCGTACAGGCAACGTTTTGAGGGAGTTATATTCGTGTGAATCACGAATCGTCTACTGACCCGAAAATAGATGTCATTTAAAGCTGTAACATATTCGTTTCACAAAGTATCACGATTGTTCAGTAACAGTTGGTGAGACCGTGACAACTACAGATATCTCTTCATAAAACAACAAAATTTGGGTCAGCGGTCTATTTAATTCACGGCAACTGTTGCAATAGAAACCAGTTTCACGGCAGGTACGAAATGTAAAGCATTTTGCACCGAGTTTCACCAATTATATTGGACGCTACGATAGGCGAATGCGCCCCAGTAAATTATATTGTTTACGCCCGTATACTGTGTGACAATTTGGATATTGTTAACAAAGTATTTTTTATCATTGTGGGAATCTTTAAAAACATTCCCAGCGTGTTGGAGTATAGACTGGGTTATGGGATTTTTCCCACTTAAGCCTCTTGTAAAGGATTGGAGCCCAAAGCAAAGGTGATCGCAACGTACAAAATGTATGCCAGATTTTTAGAAATACAAATGGAAAAACGCTGTAGCAAGAGACACATTTCCTCAGAGTACCTACTCTTAGAAAGATGTGGTTGTATGCTGTATCAAATAAAACCATAATTTAAGTAAACACGTTAAATCAGCAAACCTTTTCATACGTCACTATAACGAATAGATTGAATTTCTAGAAAAAGAACTCGCTTGCCAGTAGACCACTACCTAAAAAACAACGGCGATGCAGATCAGATGCGTTCTCATGAAAAATGCATGCAAATGCGGTTCGCGTGCTGCGACTGACTCGTAGGTACTATATTGTTAGGACATTTATTTCTCGGCTTTAAATTTTAAAATTATCTAAGCGAATAGTGTTTTATCAACTTATTACTTTGTTTTGACGTGAATACGTCTTTAAACTTACTACTATACGGGGACACTCCAAAAAACCTAATGATAACAACATCGGAGGATACAGTTTGGCGTTGTATTCTGTTTGTTTATTTTGAATCTATCCTCTACATCCAAAATTAAATAACACCACTGGATAGCTAAAGTGACAGTGCATCTCGCGCGGTGGAGGGGGAAGCGCCGCCATTTTGAGGTTATTTTCCTACGTATCGAGATTTGCAATTAGTATAACTTTTGACTCGGAGAAGTTACGATGTTCGTTCAAGTTTTAATCGTCAGCTTTCATCAAAATCTATCGATTTCATATATAACATTAGTTAAAAAATATTTTATTTAAAAATATAACCCGTTACATAAACCTATTCATGTACAACACACGGCTACTCGGCCGTGTCCATGACACAGCCACACCCAATTTTTTCTAAAAGTAGGTTTTGCTGCTTCAATATTGGCTCACTGTACCTAATATTTTGCGAATTGGGTATTACGCGAATCGGATCTTTTCCGCACGCTGGGCATTTCGTGAATTGGACATTCTGTGCCTAAATCATCACTGGTCTCTCCTGTGGTGGTTGCGAAGGCCTAGCGCTCACTCCCCCAGCGCAATATAAAGTTCCGTTTATATAAACCGATTTTAATTTCTGTGATATCTGCGCTCTCAAGATTCGGTTTGAGATGCTGAAAGTTGTCAAATCATAGTTAAAAATGATATGTGTAGTATCTGAGATTGCGGTTTATTGATACGGGCCTAAGTGCAGGAAGAACCTTTTATCTGAGATCTACTATCTCACGATAGCAATAGGTGCAAATCGTGCGTTATGAATTTTTAATTATAGATACCTTATAGCCGACGAAGGAACGGACGCGCTAATTGAGTTTTTCTTAAAGTGGTTATAAGTCCATTGAAAACGCTTACCGCACTCATTGCTTTATTCATTCAATATTTACGATTGACAGGAGCCATTGAACATGCTTATTAGAAAGGGCTCTCCCAATTAAATGAATCGCTATTTTTCTTGGATCTCGATTTAAGTCATTTTTATATTTTCAGTGGCACATACATTCTTATGGCCATATTCAAGTATCGTAAAAATTTAAGAATACGTCATAAAATTCGGATCCGTAACGCTTCAACATTATGTTGAATCTATCACTACTTATTAAATAAAGATTTGGCTCGTAAATTATTATGTGAACATCTATTTAATATGTCGTAAAAATCATTATAAGTATACCGAATCGTTAGTGACAGATAAAAGTGAGAACAAGTAACATTTATTACAAACTAGCACTCTGTCGACGGCTTCGCCCACGTTTATGGGGATAATAAGTATCCTATATCTTATTTCAGATCATCGGTCTATCTGTGTGCAAAATTTCATGAAAATCCGTTCGGCAGTTTTTGCGTGAAAGTGTAATGGAGGCCATACACGATCAAGTATACTTGTCAAGTTTGCAGTGGACTTGACGCGGCATCCAGTAAACTTGATCGTGTATGGCCACGGTATAGCTATATGGCCATGTAGCTTGCACGGTTGTCAAAACCGATATCCAAGACGCGATGACTCTGTTTTGTTTTACTTCTATGTATTAGAGCTTGCGGACAAACCGATACGGTTTATGCAAAGCTTTATAATTTAAGTTATTGTAAATCTGTTTGTATTAAATAAATGAAAAAAAGCTATCTCATGCATACTAGATGGCGCGTCAAGTCAAACTGCAAACTTGACAAGCACACTTGATTGCTTATGGCCTCCAGAACAAACATCCATAACTCCTCACAAACTTTCACATTTATAATATTAGTAGGAGTAGGATACAATACCAAACAATGGGTACAACAAAGCAGGAAGTATGAAATACATAACAAGTTGCGACATTACCACGAATTATACGGGTAGCGAACGCTGCGAGATGGTCGCGTAGCTAAGTGAAATACATTGGTGATGCAGATGCGGTGTCACGGAAATAGCATGCAAATGCGCTCCGTGCTGATGCGGACGAGTTGAAATGCTGACAACGACAATATGTCTGTGTGCGCAGTGATTATACTGACATTATATGTTATACCACAGAAGACATATTAGTACATAATAATTGTTTTGATTCTCGATGCAAAAAGACATGTCTCTGTGTTTGTGTGTCTTTGTGTGTTCTTACCTAGCTATGTTAAGTGTAAATAAACCTGTCGGGTTTGCTTAATTTTAAAATTTATAGTTATCTGGCACAAGGGCTTTCTTACGAAGCGACCATCTTACGGTCTCCCTGAGAAGTTATGCAATTTGGGTAGCCAGTTTTCTATCTGAGCGACATATCAAGGTCGTAGTTGACGGTTGTTGCTCAGATATGAAACCTATAAATGCTGGCGTTCCCCAAAGGTCTGTGTTATCTCCTACGCTATTCATTCTGCATATCAATGACTTGCTGCAGCATAAAAGTGACTCTATAATACTCTAAAAATGGTCGATTTTTGGCGTAATATAGTGTGTTCAATTTTTTTTTCTCATAATCTATCAAGTATGTTATCGTTGAATAAAATTATTTTTTAGGTTCCTTTCATCATTTCTCATTTTAAGTAATAGTTTAGGATATAAATGATTTAATTTTGTTTAAACAATCATTCTCGCTAATTTATTAACTCCCTTAATAAAATGACAACATTGCGAATTTTTTCGTCTAATAAAGAAGTCAATTAATCGTAAAAGAATTGTAAAATAAAAAAAATACAAAAAAAACCTGACTGCTTAAAAAGTTTTAAAAAGAAAAAAATAAGCCCAGTAGTTTAGAATATTTTTAAAAGTAATATTGAACAACTAAACCATAGAGGATTAACAGTCGGGGCCTATACATATTTAAATTTTACAGGGTTGCTTGGGAAAAAACAAACAAGATTTGATTGGTTGAAGAATGGGTCCCAACGATTAATCCTTCTATGGTTTACTTGTTCAGTATTACTTTTAACAACATTCTGAACTACTGGGCTTGTTTTTTTAAGTTTTTTATGCAGTCGGTTTTTTAAATTTTCTTTGTTGTGTTGTTTTGTTAGTAGTCTACGTAAGTAGATATATGCACACTTTTTCTAAATTTAAATTACAGTTACTTTCTAACTGCGAGCTGAAAATGTCAAAAAAATGGAAACGATGAAAAATGTTTTAGCATCAAGGAAAAATAATAATAAATGAAAATTTAATAATTATAAATTAAAACAGACAGTTTAGTATGAGCCTATTACGACGTGTCCTCATTGTAAATGTACACGGCCATCTTTCCTTTGAAATGTTACCCAGGCCTTTGAGAATACGCAGGAATCGTATAATATGTATGCATATTAATATCGACAACTTCAATATTTACTGTGTGTTTCCTCTGCGAGCCTCATTGCAATGAATTCTTGTGTAATTGCCACGAGTTATATATTACTATGCCTTGTTAATTTTTGTAAGGGTTACATTTTTCTAAATTGAGAGATTTGTTTTTCTTCTCCTCCACGACAAAGCACCTTCCGAAAAGCCAAATAAATGACGTGCATCAGTGATACCTATATGAATAAAATATTTTGACTTAGACTTTGTTATTCCCTAATTTGTCATACGTTGCTGTATAAACATTAGGCTGTTTTAGTAATACAGCAATAAATAACGAATAAGTTCGAATTGGTTTATGAATTTAGGAAAATATGAGACTTACTGATCACCGTTCGATTGCCAGGCAGGCATTTTATAGAGATAAAATGTTATCTACTGTTGTTGGTATTTGTTGTGTCGAGTGTCTCTTCTCTTATTAAAATACAATAATTTACTGTAAATGTGCGTATACTTAATGCTATTATTTAGAAGTGTAAAACTGACATGAATCTTTTCTTAGCCCTGAGTATTTTTTTAACCACTACAAGTGGTACTTGTAACTTTTTATGACTATAATATTGTTAAAAACGTTGAAACATTTAAAGCAGAAATACAGATTTTCATACGACTCTTCATATACTTCAACAGGCATATTGTTACAGCTTATTACGAATCATAGCAACCATTATTTAATGTTTTACAACTCACTTGGCCAATACTACTTTATCACACGCAATATCACATGTAAAAGATAGTGGCAAAGAATATGTCCATACACTTTTGTGAGTTAGTTTCACTCACGGTGCGAATAAATGTAGTGTTGTCACGCAATCCTTGATAGTGTCACTCTTAGAACTATCTCAACGTTTTTACTTTACTCCTTTTACAATTCCAATTTAAAATTTTGAAACAGTAGTTTTTTGGTTTAATTGTGGAACATTTGTGATATGAGTGAATTAAGCTCGCCATTTGAATTTTAACATAATATTTTATTGTGGTCAGTAAAAAGTATACAAAAATGAATAAATTCTTAAATAAAAATTGCGCTGTATTGGAGCGTCTTAGAAAAGGTACAGATCCCAATCCCATGCCAACATATAAGGAAGTGCTTTAGGTATTAATACTAAGTCATTTATTTTTATTAATGGCATTAATTATTGATGTGAAACATCTATAGGCGAGGGGTTAACCTGATTTTTGGCGCGGTGAGTGGAGACGCTTCGCCGCACTATATTATTATGGTAGGGCAATATGAAAAAAATAATAATACAATGTATGTATAAATAAACTTAGTTTGATAGGCTGTAGCATACAGTAGGATAAAACTGTCATCATTTTCTGGAGACAATTCGTAATATTGTATTTTTTCATAATGCCATATTTAGTTCCTGTCATAATCTGTACTTTTATGCCTATTAGTTGTATAAAATAATTTCGATGTTTCACATCTGCCAGCCGCCCCATGACGGCTCAAATTTTTTATCTTTATTTCTGCCTAACAAGCTACTCTTGTCTGAGTTAGTTACCAAACGACGCCTCGTGTTTCGGCTGAAAGTTTGAGAGCTAGTTCTTCCTTTCTCTTTCTACATTCTTGATCAGTAACGTGTTGGTACTGATGTGTCATGATAGACGGTGGCTATAATAGCTATGATTCCTGAGATTGATTCATTTTCAGTTTAGTCAGTAATTTTTAGCCGGGTCGTGGATGCGACTGATAGGTACCTATAAGTAAGAGGTAAGTACTGTATAACTTGTTGTACACACACGTTTTTTCATATCGTATTGTTATGATTAAAACTTTACATTATACACAATCACCAATAGCATTGCTATCATCCGTGATTGCTATAATGCCGTAGCCAGAAGCTACGGCGTAGAGCGTCGTAGATGCAATTTATAAATTGTTTATTTACAAAAAAAAAACTATTGCAAACCAATGACAGTGGCAATGTATAAGCTTAAGAACTTCTTTTTGTTGTATTGTGTAACTTAAAGTTATTTTTTTGTTACTTTTAGTTCAATTAATTTTTTTTGTAGTTATTGCATGTTACATTAGTTTTGACCGTACATAAACTTTAGAGTTGTTTATAATATTGAAATTCATTAAAAGGATTTGGGATGTGATGTAATAGTTTTTTATTAAAAGTGATAATAAAAATTGTATACGGTGCTAAAATTTTGTTCCGGTTAACTTATGGTTGACTTATAAAGTAGGTGTTGCTTATGTCGCAGAAATACTAATAATTCTAAAAGTTACATTAATTAGTCCTGTGAATAAAAGATAAACATAAGCCTGTTCTGTTTTCACATCTATCGGTTGTAAATCCATTTTAATATCTGAAAACAATTAAATACAACTTTATACAAGTTGAGTTTGTTAAGGTTTCACTTTCTTTTGCTATTCCTAAAATAGGAACTATAAGTTTAAGTAGTGTGGTAAATCAAATAAAGAAAAAAGATTTTTCTATGAGGACACTCGTAAATTGCTAGTTAATTTCATTCTATTTCAGGACACAGACGGAAAGTAGAAAAACTCGGTAATAGGATTCTCCAAAAAACAACAAAATTTTACGAATTCACCTCACAGTCAAAAAATCTAAAAAAGGAAAACAGAAGCAATCCTTCGGCAGCGTCTAAACGTGATCGGTTAGCAAAAAAATTAAACGGGATCCAGCGGTGAAGGAAAATAGACGTGGATTGTTGGGGCCGGTGCAATAACAATCAGAGGACAGATACACTGAATAGAATGGGACGAATCGATGTTTATTTGTTTGCTTCCAAGATGAAGGGTGCCAATTTATTGGCTGTGGGTTACGTTCTTTGTTCAGAATCCATTGGCTGCAAAGGGAGTAAGTAAAGAGAGTTTTTTATGGAAATAGCCGACCACTGACAATCCACTTGCAAATGGATGTCGATGGACATAAGTGACTCCAAAGGCATCAAGGTTTCATTGCCGGCCAAGGATGAGAGAAGAAAAAGAAAGGAAGAACTCTCAAGACTTCAGCTGGAACACGAAGAGTCGTTGGCAGCTAATGTGTCAGTCAGTCATACTTGAGAGCAAGAAGGCAGTCGTTATCCAGTCGGACCCCACTGATAAATAATAATACTAATAATGGTATTAATGGAGACTTAAAATCAATATTACCAATATAAATCCTCTGAGGGACCTTACCTCCAGCAGCCAGGATTTAGTTTCAATATTGCATCTTGAAGACTGACTTGTATAAAATCCTTTTCGCTTTTAATTGGAACAGATTTACGTCGAAAGCATTTCAAATAATGTTTAGATTTATTTTCGGCTGCATGGGTAAGTAAATAAACTTAAATTTTATGATGGAAATCTGACGATACCAATTTATACAGATACCTACTGATCTGATTTGACAAAGGCACTGTAAATGCAATCGCCAAACCGCAATGTTTTGCACTTTGCTTGCCCGTGTGACAGTGGCGTAACTATACCATCTGGGGCCCGTGGCAAAATCTTTTGATGGGGTCCTATAAAATACTCAGGTACAACGTAAAAAATTTTTTTGAGCTCGCGGCCTCTTGGACCGGGGCCCTCTTGGGTCGGGGGCCCGTGGCATTTTGCCAGCCCTGCCACCCTATTGTTACGCCACTGCCGTGTGATATTTTTTCTTTAAATTTACTTACAATTAAATAAAAACAATTCTTTACCTATAATTTTATTCCTATGATATGCACGGAGAATGTTTATTATAAAATATTCTATTGAAGAAAATGTTAGAAAGAAAGAAAGAAAGAAAGAAAAAGCATTTATTCGAAAGAGCAAAGCACAAACAATAAAATCTAAGAGTCTCACTCCCTTATTCACAAAAACAAGCAAAGATAAAGGAATTTTTAGTCTTTTACTTATGAAAACAACAAAACGTATGAAAATACATCCATCACCCATTAAAAAAAAAAAAAAAAAAAGTTATTAACCTTTTATGAATAAGGCCATAAGACCCCTAATCTTAAAAAAAAGAAAAAACAGTAACAAATGATGTCTGCGCTGCAGCAAGTCCTTCGAAATGGTCCAGACTCGGCTACAACATTTGTTTACAATAGAATAACTGAGACGAGATTCCGTTGTCCACGAGATTGGCAAGTATCCGCGCGCGACCCGTCGTATCCTTTCGATGCCCTTCAATACAATGTCCTAACTATGCGCTCCTTACCCAATCCCATTTTTAGACCTAGTGGTCTAAAAATGCTTTGTATAGTTACCCTGTATAGTTACAGGGTGGAAAAAAGAAGGTAGTTGGAAAAAAGGTACCCTGAATGATGATCATGGGCAATTTTACTTAAACATTCCTTATGTTTCCCGGCTCAAGTAGGTTAATTTTCAAAAATCTTTGAATGCAGATTTACCTGTGAGTTTTACTGATTTTTGAAAATAAAAGAATATTTCCTTTTTAGAGTAAGATCCCAGAGCTATCTGACATAAATTATTTTCACATAGATGAAACCTTAGGTTCTCAGTAGCGTCTCATGTTATTTGAATAACCTGCGTGCTTGTGAAGCTTGCCTTGTGACACCTGGCCAGGTACCCAAGTAACAAAGGTCTGTTGCTATAAGAGTTACTTTACTTAAATTTAAATGGCTGATTTTTATGTATGTTTTGTTGAATATTATTCTAAAATAGTATCATAAGTGTCAGACACTTTCCATGGACCAAAACTTTTGTCAGACGCTTTAAAGTTCGAAAATAGACTAAATAAAACAACGCCTGTATAATATAAATAGCAAATTGTTAATAACAAAAGATCTACAACATTAATTTGCTATTTATAGACTATACCTACTATTTAGTAAATTGGCCATCATCAATATTCAGGGTACTTTTCCTCCGACTATCGTCTTTTTTCCACCCTGTATAGTTTGATAGGACTGGCAGAAATAGTCTGTGAGAATAACAGTTGTAATAACATTGTATCCAGCTGATTAAAATAATTTCAAGAAAATAAACAGAAAATATTAGATTAAAAGCTACTATAAACGTGAATACCTTAAAAGTTTACGATGAAATATAAAATAATTTTGGAGAAAATTAGAACTCGAGTCCTTTGTAATTTCAAAATGTACGGTTAGTATTCATGAAAGTATGCGAATATCGAGCATTCTCTGAATTTACACAGCGTATAGTTTTAGGTCCACAACATGAGGTACTCATAGTTTGGAGAATTCGAATTGGGCTGAATTTGGTGACAAAACCGTGAAATCCTTTAATACTTCATTAGTTTTTTCACAAAATGTACACGGATATACAAAATCACAAGTTTTGGAACGAAGTTCTTTATCGCGCGTTGTGAAAGGGGGCTAGACGGAAAATTACGACACTTTTTGATTTTACGAATGAAGACACTTTTTTTGAAGTGATTCAGTAAGTTTTACAGAGATGTAAAACTCATGGCGCTGTACTGTACAACTGTTTTACAGAGATGGCGCTGTACAAACTCCGTAACTATATAAGGTAAATGAAACTAAGTATCCAGAGCGAATTCAAAAAAATTAATAGTTTCCTTGAACTTATGTATGTTACAAGTATAAGTTGATAGCATGATTCAGAATTAATTTACTAACGCCATCTATCCGCAACTAACCAAACTAAATATCTTAAGTCTGAACAGACGCTGTACAACAATACAATACTTAAATCGAAAGGAAATTCGTTCCATCCGGGTGTCCCTTGACACCTCTCATGTTTTTTTTATCTGTATCGCGGGTTGCATGGACGATACATATAACCCATCACAATAACACCCATGAACCGAGTACAGATATCAAAATTTCACATAAATAAGATATCTGCCCTGGCCGGGAATTGAACCCGGGACCCCTCGCTTTGCAGGCAGGGTCGCAATCAACTAGGCTACAGGGTCGTTAGATGAATCTATGTACTCATGATATTTAAGAACGAATTAAGGGACAAAATCGAAAAAATTGAATTGAAAAAATTGAAGACATGCGTGGCACCTCCCTCCCTTTGCTCGGTTTAGTGTTGCTTAACAACGCCATTTACTGAAGTAGCTTTAGTATTGCTACTTGCCAATAGATGTCAGGAAGAGTATATTGTAGAAGTTTATCATTGCCTAAAAACACCGATAAAGCGACATTTTCTAAAAATGAATCCTAGCAAGATCGATTTATCGCCCCCGAAACCCCCTAAATTTCATGAAAATCGTTGGAGCCGATTCCGAGATTCCAATTATATATACATATATATATACAAGAATTGCTCGTTTAAAGATATAAGATACATACCAGCACCAAAACGTGTTTCCTCCCTAAACAGAGCATCATCAGGGTAAGTTAAAATGTTATTATTATGCCATTACAATATTATTCTTATGAACTTTGAACTTTGAAATCATTGATACTTTGTAATCAGATTTCTATTAGTGGCACCAGGTGGACTCGTGGTGGCACTTAATCCCTTTCTAGATAAGGTTGTCCTATTAATAATTACATAGTTTTGTTGACATTGTAGTAGCTCGTTATTTAGCTTGTAACAAATAAGTTAACTTTAAAATAATACCGCGCTTACTACCGAGGAAAACATGTTGCGAAACGACAATTTGCGCAGACAATGAAGTTGTTGATTCTTTCGCTCCGCAAGTTTGCTCACCCAATTTGTCGCTGGCGAAGTTTGCCACGACGTTGATTAACGCCAAGTTTTATATGTTTTGTTACATTTTATTTAAATACAACACTGCTAGGATTTAAACGACGTTATTTATGTTTTCTTTAGAATGTTTTGTAACAACAAACAAGCCTACGAAACGTGTCGTAAGAAGCACTTAAAACGTATGGAGGTGCTAAGATACTGGGCTCATGTGTGAACCAAGGTTAAATCAGTTATTTTTCAGGCATACAAATACCAAGGAGAGGTGCACGCTGCTTATGACTGGGAAATGTACTGAAAACTGGTTTATGGCAACCTGCTACGTGTTTGGTGAAGTATCTCGAATAAGGTGTAATTTGTCTTATGATGGTGACTGTTGTAACAAGATAAGAAACTGTATTACACATTGTAAAGAGAAGCAATAATCCGAATATCCATATCCGGCTACGATAAAGATGTAACACAACAAGAAACATGAGAGAGATATAGATGAAATCTCGCTATACCTAACTTTATAATATAAAGTAAGCACTTTCGTAAAACAACGTTACGAATACCTAGGTACTAAAGAAATTTCATCTAAGAGCTAACGAAGAAGAAAAATAAAAGCACCAAGATTTCAGACTCACTTAGAATGTGTAAGAAGAATTTGTTCCGAAAGTTCTACCATAGGGTCCGGGCACATCGACAAACATAACTTAAATCTATCTATATATAGTCTTGCCATAAATACTGTTACAGCTTATGTGCCCCAAACTGGTCTCATTTGAAAGACACGGAAATGGTTTAAGACCACTAAAACAATGCATTAGGCACATTTGGTCCATTCATGGAGTTGATTTTCGACTTTTCCCATACAAACATTTCCCCTAAGCAAAATGTATTTCTTTTTTAGCGTAGTAACACACGCCAGATATCCAACTAGTTCAATATAAAATTTTATTTATTTATTTATTTAATCTTTATTGAACACAATACAGGAGGTACAAATGGCGAGCTTAATGCATTAACGTTATGTAATGATATAACATAGGTCGCTAGTTCATATCTCCCCCGGAGGTTGCCCGCCTTGTCGTGGCGGGGGGGCTTAGTAACCGTGGACTGGTCACCCACGGTGAAGCCAAGAGGCAACCAGGGCCGGCCTGTTTGGGCTGCCGGCTGGCCCGAGGAGGGCGCTCCCAGCGGGCTGAATAAGTCCGCTGCGGACGCGCGCCGAGGTGGGACCGCAGAAGAAGAGGAGTGCCGGTATTACGGTGCGCCGTTCTCCCTATCTTCTGCGGCCGTGGAGGGATCGCAGGGGGAGAGGCGTGTTGGTATTACGGTGCGCCACACTCCCTACCCCCTGCGAGCTGGCGGGGCCGTTCCGCCGAAACGGCATTGGTGGGGCCGCAGAGGAAGAGGCATGTCGGTATTACGGTGCGCCGCTTGTCCTATCCTCTGCGGCCGATGTGTGGTCGGTGGAGGAACCACAGACCTGATCCTCCACCGGGTACCAGTCATCTGGTATCCATGGCCTCCTAGTAGCAGACTCAGGGGGAGTTTGCTACAGTACTGGTGGAGGCCGAGGAGGGAGGCGCACCTTATAATCTGGTGCGCCCATCGTGGAGGACCTTCGGGCTTTCGCGATGGAGCCGCTTGTAGGCGGCTGCCGCTGGCGGGGTCGCGGATGTGTGCGAAAGCGTTCCCGTAACCCCGTCACAAGGCGGCGAGGCGGAAGTTGGGGGGGTTTTAGTGGGTATACCGTGGGTCTCATTAGCCTAGACGGGAGTCCCACATAACCACCCGGGTACCCCCTGCGCCCGGGTGGTATGCGTAATGCATTTTCCCCCCTGGAAAAAAAAAAAAAATAGGTCGCTAGTTCATATCCGGCTGGAAGGACCAATATTGAGAAAATTGCTTTCACATAACATGTTCTTTTACATATACGTATTAATTGAAATGGACAGTAATCATTCTTATTGACACATTGTCTTATCGTAACAGTTGTCAACAAACGTTAACTTCTAATATATGTATAAAAATCTCGTGTCACGCTGTTTTTCCCGTGACGGATTTGAATCTTGTTCGAGTCAGATGTTTCAAATGTGACGGATAAAAATGTTTGTTCTCGGATCGTGGATGCTTGTAATCTCTTATTTGTGTTGTCCGTGCCACCTGTGACAGGGAATTTTATTGCTGACGTATTAGTATTTATTTGTAAACCTAATAATATATAAAAATAAAATATAATAAAGAAAAAAAAATAAACTATTACGAAAGGCACACCATTACCTTTCCAACATGAACAAATCCTAAGTTGAGCGAAAGCTGACCGCTCACTCTCCAGAGGGACGTTAAAGTGGGTAGTTTTACAACCTCTCATAGGGTTTTTTATCCTTTCATAAGTTTGAACTTGATCTTTATTAAAGACGCTCGCCCATCCCAGAGGTGTATAACTTACTTATACTATCATAAGAAATTTTATGATAAAATAGAAAATAATAAGTACGAGAGACTTCATAACAATGGATGTAGGTACGTATCAGAGTAATTCGAAAAAAACCAAACATTTTTGGAATCAGTATTTGAACAGAATTTTCAATGATCAATTTATTGTCACCTGCCACATGTTCTCACCATCACCTTGGGTTGACTGGTAGAGAATGGCAATAGGCATTAAGTCCGCCCTTTGTAAGCCTATTCTTCGGTTGTTGCAATAAAGATTAAATAAATAAATAAATCAGTATTTGAAATGGTAATGTGATAGTACTTATAAACCACCGGCATTATTAACTGAAATGAATGCAGAAAGTGATAGCTTACTAGAGAAGTAAAGTATTTTGGACGAATAACGACGGAATCAAACTGGGTAATACGTATCACCTAGTTTGTATTAATGCTAATTACAAATTATGTGTATGCTGAAATGCATCTAAAATCCTTCAGCCGTTTGTATATACCGTATGTATATGTTCTGTAATATTACTTTTGTCTTTGATAATAAATAAAAATAAAAATATGATTGTATGACGGAGTAGGTATCAAACTACCACAAGTGCATTATACGAGTAAATAGTTTCAACTCTCTAAATACAACTAAGTCATAGATTTATTAAATTATCGCATCCATTTTAACTAACATCATACTAAACAATTACAGGAACACCACATTATTTTACTTTACGAGGTTAAACTCGTACAATTTTTCACCGCAACAAAAGAAGATCGTTTTAAGTTTCATTACACAAAAAATTAAGTGTACGGCATTCATCGCTTAAGCCTCTTATTATGAACATTGCATTACATCGCAAAGCGGCAAAATGAGTTAAATAAGCGGCATATTTAGTTAAGCCATACAAAGGACCTTCATAATTAGCTGAAGTGGCGAAAAATGGTCGCGGCGTCGTTATGAAGCGACTCTTTGTCACGCAAATTTCACTTTAATTTTCTGTACAGGTATATGCTTCATCGGCTCTTTTCCCCTGCTAACGCTACGTTACATTTAACTAATAGCGTTTAATTTTGCAGTATCTTTTATTTTATTAATTTCGCTTTCATATTAAGGGAACATACCGTTGTATTATTAATATGGTATTTTTATACAAATACCCGAGAATCTTTTGAGGCTTGTTGCAGGCAAGTCAAGTATTTACTTGAAATTATACAAGAACGTACGCTGGATGCTCACGTATTCATAGTTTCAAATTATAAAACACATCGTTTTTATTTTTAAAGTATGACATGAGTATTACGCGATAATTGGATAGCATACGTTTCAATAACGCACATAAAAGTATATATGGTGGAAACTGTAATGGCGGTATAAAAACTACCTATGAGTACTTTTGGATAGCTTTTTCCAATTATTGCTTTCCTTTGCATACAAAAATACAATAATTGTTTTGTTTTAGTCGCATTATCATTTGCATTTTTTTATTGAATTCTGAAATCCCACCCTTATTAGTAGGTATTGAAGCAAGAAAGCCAAAGGTGGGCAAAAGCGCAACTTGAAATACATACCTGAAAGTAAATCATTGAATATTACTTATAGGTAAAGTATATTAAAGTTTGTTATTATTCATAGTATTAGAATTTTAGTATCAGATTAACCTTTGATAACTTAAAGACAGATTCGTCATGCTTGACATAACAATATTGAATTGTCGCCTAAAACTGCCTGGTTTAATTTGTATACTACGGTATATCATTGCAAATCCAAATGCATTAAGCCTTGTCCATTCAATTTCACAATAGATTGACTTTGTTAAGGTCACTTTTTGTTTGTTCCATCATCATAATTATAAACCATACTCATCCCATCATGGGCTCAGATCATGATTTGAGGGACAAAAGTCATAGTCTACCACACGAAGAAGACTCAGTACCGCTGCAAAACTAAAGACTTCACACACTTTTGAGACCATTATAAGTATGCAGGTTTCCTACCGATGTGTATGTTTACCAAGTTAGGTGTTAAAGACTAATTTAATTTCTTATAATATGAATAGCTTCGATAAAATACAGGATGCAAATCTGGGCCAAATTGCGAGATATTGAAAAATTAAAAACAATAGACCTTTTGAATTCAATTAATTCAACAACAAAAAATATATAGATCCATCTCCATACTGGAAGATTTTTGAAGTCATTTGTGTTAAAATTACTTTGTAGTAATTTTACAATTACTACAAAGTAGAAAACATTAATAAGTAGGTATCAATATGGAATAACTCTTAGAAAAAATGAAGTCGGTATTTTATTACCTCACTATGACATTTCTCAGTGTTCTATTTTCTTATATTATTACAAATGTAATTTTAACATATCATGCATTAGATTTAGCTTTCTGAACTTTTCCACAAAAACTTTAACTATATCAATCAAATATCAGACTTCTACTTCTATTATTTTTAAAAAGGGCTACAAACGATTTTACGTAGATTTATAGATGGCTAATGTTCTAAGTAACGAAAGCCTTTCAAAATATTTCGCTTCATATTAAATCTCATTCATTACACAGTGTACTCCCAAACTAATTTAGTAGAACCAATACGGCCTCAGAACCATATTTCATAGGGGTTCACAACGTGGATGATAATTCAAAATTAACCTGTACATTGTTGTTTTTAGTTCGACTTGTTCTTGCAAACTTTGGCGCTCTGTGGTAAAAGTTTTGCACTCGCTACAAAATTCTGTAACTAATGAAGTGCAGCGCAGTTCTTTGACCTTTGTCGGCGCAGGGAAATAGGAAGTTGTAAATTGGAAAGTTTTATAGATTTATTATGCTACTGTTCCATTCAGCTGCTACGTTGATCGAAGTGCTCATAGCTGAACGGCGGCGATCGAAACTGATCGATCGATTTCTTTGGGCACTTGGATGGATGAACGTTCATTGCAATTTAGGTATGAGTGCTTCTGTGCTTCTTGCTATGGCTGTTACTTTATGTAACAAACAAGATAATAAATACATTTTGATTACAGCTAAAATCTATCGTAAACTTAAAACTAAATGTACCTAGTCTTCATTATAGCTTAGGTTACCACGGCATGTATTGTGGTCGAGCTAAAATACCTAATTGTTTTCCTCCAATTACCGTCTTTTATTTCCACCCTGTATATAAGACACAAAAAAATGATTGTACGGATGTCCTTTATAGACTCTGAAACCATCCAAATGATCCTCAAAATGGTTTCATTTGAAAGGCAATAAACCGAAGGTGGTTTGAGACCAACAAAACAATGCGTTAGGCACATTCAGAAGGCGTTAGGCACATTCATATCATATTATGTGATATGTAAGGATGGCGTATAAACAGACTGTCAGCACAAAAATTGTCATCAGATTTTTTAGCGTAGTGGAACACGCCGGGTATCCACTAGTATAGTAATATATAAGTGTACGTGTGTTTGTGTTTGTGTGAGATATATGTATAATAAACTACTGTATGTACATAGTGTAACGGACGGAGGTGCCCAATCATAGGTACTAGATACATAAAAAAAGCTTTCACAAAACCCATTAAACGAATCGAAATTGGGTACAAAGTTTGCAATATCGGATGATATGAGATTAATTCATATCCGGCAGCTACGAAGCGGGAACGTCAAAGTTTTAATGTTCTGACTTTAATTATTTGCTATTGTTTCGGCCATGCCCAAAGTTTTGTTGTTGCGGCCGTCCCATCTGCGGTTATTTATTACTTATATTATCGTAGACTCAAATTTTATTATATGTTTACATTTATTTTATAAGCTACATAAATCTAGCAACAAAATATCTCTTATTTATTTATTTCTATTTTTACAGCCTAATATTACAGCCAAACCTAATGCGTTAGGCAAATAAATTTAAAACTAATATTAATAAAAATCCTTTGTCAAATATACCGCCATCGTTGTTTTATTACTGCCCGAAGGTTGACTGGCAGAGAATGCTTTTAGCATTAAGTCCGCCTTTGTTTCTGTACTTTTTGTATGGTACAAAAAGAAATAAATAAATAAATAATACAAATTAATTTTAAATTAATTTTTAATTTACCACTACCTACTAAAACAGCTGCGACAAAAATATCAACCGCTACCGTTTATCCGTGCTAAGATAACTGAGCTCGTTTGAAATCATCAATTTGCATCACGTTACGCTACAATAGCCATTCTTCATCCACAATCTCCATTAGATGCCTAACAATGATAAATAAGGGAACGTGAATGCTCACGTACAATACTGCGCAGTCCGCGAGAGTGAATGGCTCGTAATACAGCATTATGCTAATGATAGCTGGAAATGTGAGCCGAGCTGCGCTCGACAAATTGTACCGTGTCCAGACTAATAAAGATGTTAATGATGGACTAAACAATTTGTAGTTCCTGCGCTCCTAGTAAAGCTCACGCTGTTAGCAAAGCGTTTTAATTGTAGAGTTGGTCCAAACGTAGATACTAATGACTCATTAGCAGCCCTGTTTATAAGTCACTGGATCCCTTTGGCATAAACCGGTAGCGGTTTTCTAAGGCATATAAAGCTTGGTTCAAACTTTAGTTCCAATAGTTTGGTTCCATTACTGGCCAATGTCTAGAGGTTTGATGGAACGAATGAACAATTTTAGATGATTATGCTGACATTCACACCAGTTATGATAATGGCCTTAATTATATTATTTCTAGCTCAACTAGAGCCAGACATTTAGAACCAAATTAAAGCCACTATAATACGGAACATGCAAGTCGCATCAATTCTGTTTGTGGAACGAACATTGCCTCAATAGTTCGTCACCTGACTGCAATATTAGCAGTCGGAGCGAGGCGACAAAGCGACAATTGGTGATTTGTCTCTAAGTGATAAAACAGTTTAGGGCTTCTGAGATGTCTTTATTAACCGACTTCAAAAAGTGAAGAAGATTCGTAATTCGACTGTATATTTTTTATGTGTCCTCATAACTTTTTACTAATAAAAAGAATTATCAAAATCGATACATTTTGATGATTCTTTTTATATTCAAAAGCTAGTGCTTGTCATGTGGTCCCATTTGAGTGAGATCTGACTAGTAGTTTTTGAGTAATCCCTAATTTTGAAGTCGGTTATTTTTTTGTCAAGAATTATTTTGGATTTTTCTTTTCAAATTACATACTTTTACATAATTTAGAATATGCGATTTACTCAAAAATTTAACGTTATAATATTTCTTGTTATTATTCTTCCCTTTCGTCGTCATAAATGTATCAGTAAATTCTTGAAATTTGTTTTGTGTACCTGCATTTAGAGCCGAAAACATCGCGATGAAAACTTCAAGGAAAAGATTTAGGACGCAACCCACTAAAGTTTTACTTTGAGAGCTGGTTTCGGTTTATTGGAGTATCTGCCGAGATTTTCTACAAGCGTAAGTTCCAGTCTGAGTTTTAGGTTCTCCTTTGTTATTTCATACCTTTGTTGTCTGTAGGTTTATTGTCTGTAGGTACCTTTTTTTGACATTTTGTATAAAAAATTTTGCATGCCATAAAAGGCGGAATATGGCGAACATAACAAATTTTCCTAATAACACCTTAATGTAACTAAGCCATAATCGAACAAATAAATTGATTGATTGATTGATACATAATATGCCAGGAGATAGGACTGGAGATAGGCTTATTGCTGCCAAAATTATATCACCAATTCACTTTGCGTATGCTTTAACAGGGAATCTGAGGAGATTGTTTCTGTTTTGTCAACTTCTCCCTCTCGTACACAAGTGTATGAAACTCACCTACGTTGTACAGTACCTACGTTGAGACAAAATGAATCAGTAGATTTTGTATTATTATAACCTTAAACGGTTATTTAGCCGGTCATAATAACTATTGAACACTATACAGACTGTGAAATTAATATTAAATGTATCTTATAATAGTTAATCGCAATCTTCATCTTTATACTAGCTTCTTCACCGACGGAAGCACTTTCTATATTAAAAAATCATATTAATGAATGTAATATTTTATTTGAATTTCAACATATAACCGCTAGAGACTTAATTAAGGCCTTTCAGTCTCTGAAGGTAAAGAATACGGGTGATTTGTGGGGCATCTCGGTAAAAATAATACAGCATATTATAGGTATTATAGCTCCATATTTGGTCGTAGTTTTTAATAAATGTATAGATCAAGGTATCTTTCCAGATCTTATGAAATGCAGCAAAATCATTCCACTTTTTAAAACTGGTGAAAAAACTGATCTTAATAACTATAGACCAGTTTCTGTTTTACCAACCCTTAGTAAGATTTTCGAAAAGATAATATTGAATCAAATGCTAACCCATTTCAACAATAATAAATTATTACATCCTGAGCAATACGGTTTCACTAAAGGCCGTAGTACGGTCACCTGCAGAGAAAAGTAACCCATCTGTCTATTAAAACTGTTTAAACAAATGGGTTACTTTTCTCTGCAGGTGACTGTACAACCGATGCCGGGGCTAGGCTATTAAAGCATATATTTGAAGCATGGGAGGCGTCACATAATGCCATAGGAGTATTTTGTGACTTATCTAAGGCATTTGATTGTGTTGAGCACGAAACATTGCTGTTTAAACTTGGCCACTATGGTATAAAAAACAAGGCCCTTAGCTTGATCGCGTCTTATTTGAGTAATAGAATACAAAGAGTTAGCATAAACGATATTAAGTCATCGGGGTCACCGGCTGTGATTGGTGTACCGCAGGGCTCGATCTTGGGTCCGTTTCTTTTTCTGGTATACATTAACGATTTACCACATTATGTAAAGAACCAAGCGGATATTGTACTATTTGCTGATGATACATCACTAATATTTAAGTGTGAAAGGAATAAAGTAAATTTCGACGACGTAAATAGTGCTCTTTCGCATGTGTCGCGTTGGTTCACTATCAATAATTTACTATTAAATGCAAAAAAAACGAAATGTATAGAGTTTGTGCTACCTAATGTTAAAAAAGTCAGCAAATCTCTTAAACTAAATAACGAAACATTGCATATGGAGGAATCGACGGTCTTTTTAGGGGTGACCTTAGATAGTAAACTTCAATGGGGCCCACATATAACAAATCTCGCGACAAAACTCGGTAGGGCTGCTTTTGCTGTTAGGAAAATAAGGCAGTATACAGACGTCGAAACTGCTAGGATAGTCTATTTTGCTTATTTCCACAGTGTTATGTCTTATGCCATCTTGCTGTGGGGCAAAGCAGCCAATATAAAACAAATTTTCATACTCCAGAAACGGGCTGTTAGGGCTATTTATAAACTTAGGTCTCGGGAATCTTTGCGTGAAAAGTTCAAGGAAATAGGTATACTTACAGTAGCTTCCCAGTATATCTTCAACAATGTAGTTTTTATACGGAAGAATATAAACGCGTATAAACAAAATTTTGATATTAATAATCGCCATACGAAAAGAATGCATCAATTAGTTACGCCTTCGTTCCGCCTAAGTAAAGTGCAGCGATCTTTCATAGGGCTTGGTATACATTTCTATAATAAAATCCCAAAATTAATACGTGACTTGCCAATAGAAACTTTCAAAAAACGCGTAAAGACACAATTGTTAGGCAAGGGATATTATAGTGTAGACGAGTATTTAAATGACAAAGACGCATGGAAATGACCAGCTCTGCAACCAGTTCCGCTCAGAATAGTAAATACTTTTGTATTATTATCTTTTTTTGTAATATTTTTTTTAAAAGATGTGCTGAGGAGTTTCTTTAGGCTTTTCTTCTCCTCCACGACAAAGCACCTTCCGAAAAGCCAAAAAATGATGTGCATAAGTGTATCAGTGATACCTATATGAATAAAATATTTTGACTTTGACTTTGACTTTGACTTTATATTTACACTGTTAAGTTTGTTTTATTGATGTCACTAATAAATAATCTATAAAAATACAAAAAAGTTCTGACTTACATAATATCATTGACTTTGAAAAAATCCAACTGATGTGCCTCAAAGTGGTTTTATAAAGGCAGTAAGGCGAAGATGGTTTGAGACCACTAAAACAATGCATTAGGCACACTCGATCCATTCATTGTCGATTAATGACTCTTCCCATACAAAAAAAAATTATATAGTTCTATTTTAGCGTTGTAGCAAACCCCGGGTATTCACTATTTAAAAATAAATTGGATAAATAAACAACCTGCAATATTATTAGTTAATTTTATATGGTATTCTTACTTTTGCACTTGTCTTTGTCGGAGTATAGGCTTTTATGCCGCTAAAAGTGTTGCCACGGGCTGGAAGCAGCGGGGTAGATCGCTTTTGATACACACTGTCAAGTAATGTAGATTACCTGTCGACTTACATCTATATGTGACGTGTTTGCTTTATCTATCTCCAGTAGGCCTAGAGCCCGCTCTATGAAAATATTGTAGCCCTTTCAGTCTTGCAAATAATACTTATCTTACAAAAGGTTACGATAGCTTAAGCAAGATACGTCTTGTTAGTCAGAATCTCAGCCAAATTTAGAAAAAAAAATATTCCATAGGGAATAGAATACACATAAAGGTCCAATTTAAAAAGGTTTTTTTCGGAACAACTACGGTTATTCAAAATACCACAAGTCCAAATCTTATACAGGGTAACTGGGTATTGATCACGTTAAGTGGTAAAATGATACGTTATGTACTACTTAACAAGCCTAAAGTTTTATCTAAAAGTGTTAATTTTTAATGATTTCTCGAATAGTGTGAAATAAGCCGCTTAAAGCCGATAAAAAATAAATTCATGTCCGGGATCTTATTGAAGTGAAACTTCTTTAGAATCGTGGTGATTTCAAACCGGATGCAACGGAAAAACAACAGGTAAGAGACACAAATACAAAAATGTGTAGGATGAAGCCAGGAAAGAATGAGACAGAAATATTCGTCAGTTAAAATAAATAAAAACGACATCGCGACAGTAAAAATGCTAAGTTGTATTCATAGATGGCGCGAGGAATAAGATAGAAGATTCGTTTTATTGCTAGATAGATGGCGCTAGCTGCTCATTTTACTCTTCATTATGTTAAGAGATGGCGTTAGTTACTAGTTACTACTGTTTTCTTTTTATTATGTTCGTGGTTATCTTTTAAAAAGTGCTAAGTTGTATTCATAGATGGCGCGAGGAACAAGGTAGAAGATTCGATTTATTGCTTTTTCATCTCATTATCTTAAAACCAAAATTTTGGAAAGTTTCACTTCTACCACGTGTGAATTGCACACATTTTTTTTTTTTACTGTCTAGCTTGCCTCTATCTAGTCTGCCTTAACGAGTTGAATTCAACTCCATTTATAAATACGAGTAGTATTTTGCATTACGTATAAACTTTTTCAAACCGTGTCGCGTTGTACGATATTCATAGCAATATGTCACAATGCAGCGGTTGGCGCATGGTGTCATGATTGCGCGCACGTTTTAATTACTGATGGTAATCTGCTTTTAGCCATGCATTGCAGTGACGAACTTTGTTCAGCGTTTAGGCGGATTTCAAAGGCTGGCTTCAAAGCCTTTTGGTTGGACGGAAAGATTGGCCGCTAAAGTTTTTCTTTCAGTCCAAAAGTTTTGTAAGAAGCCACGCTACCGCTAATGTACCTCGGCTCGCTGTTTGTACAGATTTAAATTTTAAAAAGGCTAGCAATGAGCATTTTGGGCGCTTTGTTTGTGTTACATTTAAATCCAACTTGTATTTTTAAAGCTGTTGGGAGCTTTATACGTTCCCATTCAAGATTTTAGGAAAGTGATTGTAGGTTTTACGTGAGCTAAAATGGTTCTGTGTACATACATTTATGACGTACGTGTAAGTACATTAACAAAGCTTTTAGCCAACCACATAAAGACCGCGTTTTGCTTTATCTTTAATGGTACATACCTATCTGTTGTTTCTTTGTATTACTACTAGCGCTCTGCATGCGGCTTTGCTCGCAATTTTTTATGCCTTAAGCAGGCAAACGAGCAGACGGGTCACTTGATGGTTAGTGATCACCGCCGCCCATGAATATTAGCAACACTAGGGGTGTCACCAATGGGTTGCCAGTCTCCAAGAAAATAATAGACCCGCTTCTTGAAGGATCCCATGTCATGGCTTAGTGGGCAGAGCGATAGAGGAAGTTCATTCCATATTTTACACATCCGTGGTAAGAAATTACGTGAAAACCGAATTGTGGACGAACGCCAGGCATTCAATCGCCAGGGTTTCCGGGATAATATCTTATTCCAGATCACGGTCTATTTATCTGTTTGTATATACGAGTATAAAAGGCAAAAGTGACTAACTGATGTATCAACGCACAGGCCAAGCCCTTAGGGCTAGAAACTTAAAATTTCGCACATGTATTCCTCTTACAACGTAGGCATCCACTAAGGAAGAATTTTTCAAAATTCGCCCCTAATCGGCTAAAATAGGGGAATAATATGATAAGCATAATTTCCGCGTGCGAAGCTGCGGGCAACAGCTAGTTTATAATTAATAAATAAATAACGCTTCACACTCATAGCCCCATACTAGGATTCCGTGTCGTGGGTATGGACAACTCACACAGACAAGAACACTCACACAGACCGAGAACAGAAATTCAAACTTATCATTCAAATTCCGCCTCGCTGGGAATCGAACCCTTGGAGTGGTGATCCGGCATGGTAACCATCGCACCACACAGGTCGTCAGACAGTCAATATTAGTAGGAAGTAGGAAGTACAATTTATGTTTAACCGATTCGTTGCGGCGCCCATTTTCGAAAACTTTTCGCCATGGCTTTGAACAAATTTTCTATGCTAAGATAACAGGCTTGGTCTACGTGGAAAATCTTGATAGTTTTGTTCTAGACAGACCCTTCTTCAACTGAATTTGTGAGTATTGCAATCGATGAAAAAATGACACGCCTATCGGTTCATAAGCCACAAGTTAAAAAAATTGATGAAACGCCTGTAGTGCCATCAGCAACGAATCGGTTAACAGTCACTTTTTTTTTCCGTCTTGATCGGCTACTTTATGTCTTAGATGTTGCTGAGGTCCGTATGCGACGGTGACCTTTTACCATAAAATAAACAACATAAAATATACCATAAACTTAGTACGACATATAGGTACTTCTCTGAAAAGTGAAATGAATTCATCGGAACAAAAGAGAAAACACTGATGCGCGTAACAAGTTCAAATACACATAGTATTTCGACGATAATAACACGAATTTAAATTACACGTATAGAGGAACAATTAGAACTAGATCCAGCCCACCAGGAAAGGAATTTCCGTACTGTATAAAAACTAGGCAATTTCAAGTTTAATCGCACGGCTCTGGACGGTAAATCACTTTGTTTTGACAAACTGTGTTGTATATCTGTCGCACAGCGCTGTTCGACTAGTTTATCATTGAACTGGCTGGATCCTGCCCACTGAATTTAGGAAGCTTTCGTTGTTGTGTACATCTGATGGAAAACAACGCTCTCACAGGACAGTATGCTTGCATGATTTTTTCCGTAAACTTGATATAAAATGTTTGAATATATTTTTGTTTGGTAACTATCAAGTTACTTGTGTTTTTAAAATGCCTGAATGGAATGTTATTTTGAGGCTTATTTTCAAGAGACAAATTATGAAATAAAAAAATATTTATTTATTTATTTAATACTTGTGTTTACAGCATTAATATAAAGCTTCTTAAAGATGTACAATCGAGAAATTGCCTTGCTGGCAACTGGAAATAGATCCTTATATTAGCTAGATGGAAACTTTGAAGGCTTTATGAGACCTTATTAGTTCAGACTTATAAGGATCAGACGATGACTAAGAATTTGTGCACAATGACGTGTTATCTTCGTACATTACATCAATAATCACACACACACACACACACTTTCTTTCTTTCTTTTGTATCTAATATTTCCTCATTTTTCATATATAAGTTTTGTAAGTCACTTGTTTATATTGTAACTTTCCCGTTTCAAATTGTTAAATTTTTTTTTTTTTTTTTTTTTTTTTTCCGGGGGGTAAAATGCATTACGCATACCACCCGGGCGCAGGGGGCACCCGAGTGGTTATGTAGGCTAATGAGACCCACGGTATACCCACTAAAAACCCCCCCATCTTCCGCCTCGCCGCCTTGTGACGGGGTTACGGGAACGCTTTCGCACACATCCGCGACCCCGCCAGCGGCAGCCGCCCACAAGCGGCTCCATCGCGAAAGCCCGAAGGCCCTCCACGATGGGCGCACCAGATGGTAAGGTGCGCCTCCCTCCTCGGCCTCCACCAGTACTGTAGCAAACTCCCCCTGAGTCTGCTACTAGGAGGCCATGGGTACCACTGGTACCCGGTGGAAGATCAGGTCTGTGGTTCTTCCACCGACCACACCTCGGCCGCAGAGGATAGGCCAAGCGGCGCACCGTAATACCGACATGCCTCTTCCTCTGCGGCCCCACCAGTGCCGTTTCGACGGAACGGCCCCGCCAGCTCGCAGGGGGTAGGGAGAGTGGCGCACCGTAATACCAACACGCCTCTCCCCCTGCGATCCCTCCACGGCCGCAGAAGATAGGGAGAACGGCGCACCCTATCTTCCACGGTCCCACCTCCAAGCGCGTCCGCAGCGGACTTATTCAGCCCGCTGGGAGCGCCCTCCTCGGGCCAGCCGGCAGCCCAAACTGGCCGGCCCTGGTTGCCTCTTGGCTTCACCGTGGGTGACCAGTCCACGGTTACTAAGCCCCCCCGCCACGACAAGGCGGGCAACCCCCGGGGGGGTACCCCGTAACACAGGTTACATCAACCCAGTACAGGGGCCCTTGCCTCTTGTTTGTTATTGCCTTTTTGAAACGAAATAAACGATTTTTGATTTTTTTTTTTGATTTTTTTTTGATAATTTGTTTTTTTCATCAAAATATCATTTTCGACCAAAATTACCCATTTGTTTTGAAAATGTTAAAACCATATGAATTTAACATTTTAAATATTGTATATCTTCCAAAAATGCAACCAAAAATCCAATGATCTACAAGTCATTGATAACTAAAATATGGACTCGCCATTGCACCTAGTAAATAAATATTTGAGAGTGGAGTCAAAATTGGCGGTGGTATCCAACGAAACGAGTGTCTGGGGACATCCCGTCACAACTCGAGATTTACGAGTCCCGGAGTAACATCCATTTCACCGGGCCCCACTCACGTGCTACATGCAAAAGCACTCGTGCCGAAAACTCCCGAAACTACTCCACCGCAACGGAAACGGGCCTTGTAATTAAATAATTTCCATTATGAGAGCGCGGAACGTCTGTTATGGCACTATTTTATGTGCACTCTCTTGGTAATAATATTAAAATAAAATATTATTATGATTATTCAGTTTAAAGCTTAAAATCTCCATAAAAAATAACAAATGAGCACCTGGTCCACCTGATGGTAAGTGATCAACTTCATCCTTTGACATCAGTATCACCAAAGGCATTACTGATGCAATGCTGGCCAAAAAGAAAGCGATGTACTATTTTTGGCTCTCCGAAACTAACCTACGCGGTACGCCACAAAGCGCTCCAGCGCAAGCGGCTGTTTTGTCTTGATTTCCCTCACGAGGCGACATTCTAAGACTACATCACAGTTTCCTTAACACTGCAAAACGAAACGAAACATCAGTCGACGATCAGTTTTACTACCTTTTGGGTTCAACCACGTTGCATATGCCTACAACCTAATAATTGTCTTAAAAATAAATCCTGGTATAAATCTTGGTATTCATGGTCAAAAATGCTCTATTTTCCTAGCCTGCTCCAATATTATGATTATAATTATATTGTGCAGAGGCTTTGCGTGCTCAATTATCGGTTTTTGCATCGGAGCCTCCAAGTAATGCGATGCGCTAAGAATAATGAGTCAATTTGATCCTTATCTAAGGCTCAGCTCATTAACACAAGATATCTTGTATTAAGACGATTGCAGTTCGAATTTCTGCTCAGATTTCGTTAAATCCACTGTTTTTATGTTGTAAATGACAAATTATTCATTAAATATTAGTATTCATTAAAATACACCACCTCCATTCACATATGGTATGCCTAATGTCTTATGTATTGTATTCATTTCACTGCATATATTCAATTATTTCCTACCTAGTCTGGCCATAAATACTGTTACGTAAAAACTTTTCTTTTTTTCAGCTTTTTAATTATTTTGAATTTGGAACACGTATATTATTTTAAAGACTTCTTTCGATTTCGCGCTATTTCACATACTTTTTCGTGTTCATTATCAAATTACAATATGGAATGGGGTGTTAAAGAAAATAGGATTGCAGTGATCGCCTTGCACAAAGTGGGTATGGAGCCGTCGGTCATATTCCAGACACTTCAAAAGCTTGGTATCAGCCGTATGGTCGTATATCGTACAATCAACAGATACAACAACACTTCGTCTGTCGAAGACCAGAAAAGATCGGGGCGGCCGCGTGCTGTTAGAACTACAAAGGCTGTTAATGCTGTTAAAGCCAGAATTCGTCGAAACCCCATTAGGAAGCAAAAAATCTTATCGCGAGAAATGAAGATTCCCGCTAGGACTCTGTCGCGTATTATAAAACAAGACCTGAAGCTCGGTGCTTATCGTCGATATACAGGACATGCCGTAAATCAATCTTTACAATAAAATTAAAGAGAGTGGATCGATCAAAACGCCTTCTGTCGCGATACGCAAGTGAAAGGTACAGAAATATCCTCTTTACCGATGAAAAAATTTTCATGATTGAAGAACACTACAATAAGCAAAATGATAAAGTGTACGCTCACAGTTCTAAAGAAGCTGCTCAAGTGGTCGGGAAGGTACAACGTGGTCATCATCCTGCGTCAGTGATGGTTTGGTGGGGCGTGTCTTATCAAGGAGTCACAAAACTGCATTTTTGTGAAAAAGGAGTGAAAACTTCAGCCAAAGTGTATCAAGATACAGTCTTGGATCATGTTGTGAAACCTCTCAGCAATACTCTTTTTAAAAATATACTGTGGACTTTCCAACAGGACTCTGCACCTGGTCACAAGGCACGAACTACCCAAGCCTGGCTTGAAACCAATGTTCCGGACTTTATAAGAGCTGAAGACTGGCCCTCATCTAGCCCAGACCTCAACCCTTTAGACTTCAAATTATGGTCAGTTTTAGAGGACATGGCCTGCTCTAAACGACACGGTGACATTGAGTCTCTTAAAAAATCTTTGGAGCAAGCAGTGGCGAAATTTCCCTTGGATTCGTGGCCAAACAGATTAAAGGCCTGTATAAAAGCCAAAGGTGGCCATTTCGAATAGAATATTTTTTTATTTTTTGCTGAGACTTTAATAAATATGTAGGTATAAATTTTCTTAATATTACATTACTTCATTAAAAAAAAGCATTTTCATTTGTAACAGAACTTATGGCTGGACTAGTTACTTACCTATATATATCAGTCTAGTAACAACCTTCGCGTGTTTTACTCGCCTCCTCTTACACTTACACTGCATGGCGGCTAACAACAAAAATAAAACAATCATTATTATACGATGTGTTGTTTTAGGAACCCCCACTAAATGTTTTCTTAAAAGAATTAAAGAATTAAAGAATTTACATACAAGCATCCATCTGTTCGCCAGCGTTCCCGGCGGCATTTATAGCCACCGGGTTTGCCGCACAAAAACCGGCGGTAGACCGCGGCTTTTTTTTGCTTCTTTAGTTATATGTAAAATGTAGTAGATTCCACCTATGGGACATTTTTAAACATAATAATAATGTACACATCACTGCATCATATACCGCATTTACATTCAGCCGCTTCCATTGCCACTTCCCTTGCCGTACATACTTCCGCAAATATTGCTATGGCAACGTCAAGGGAAGTGAGTGTTTACATTGTCGCTTCATGTGTATTTTCAATTCGACTCTGGGCAATGGATGACGTCGAAATTGTGGCAGCGTCGCGTCGGCGCTCTGCCTTATAAATTTAATTAATTATTTAAATGTTCACGTAGAAATTCACGAGGAATCCCATATTACCCGCTCAATTTCGTAAAGTTCTAAAAATTTAATTGTTTTATCATTAGGTACTCCACTCCTGTGGCGGTGGCATAATAAGTTAAAATCAGGACAGATTAATAAACGAATTGCTGTAGTCAGGTTTAAGCGTAGCACGTTCTTTCTCGGTTGAACTTCAGCGGCAAATGAGTCAGTCGCGAGAATGTAAACACATAATCGCGTTCGCGCTGCCAATCCTTTGACTTCCGCACGAAAAACCGACAATCGAGGGAGCGCCGCGAGTGGCAGCGGCATGGGCAGTGACAGCGCGAGTAACCCGTTTACATACTCGCGCTGCCCACTTCCCTGCTCACTTCCCTTCCCAACAAGGCTGAATGTAAACGCGGCATTACGTACGGGATAGTAAGGGAACATAATTCTGTTTGTGTGCAAAGTTTCATCTTATTCCATACAACGATTAGCGCATGATAGTAAACCAAACATCCACACATTTTCACAAACTTTCTCATTTATACCTAATATTAGTAGGATATAATATGAACCCTAATCTAAAGAATGAATTGTGCAAATTCTGTCGGTTGTTTAAAGAATAGGTACCTCGTTCTGTTTTGGCAAATAACTGTCATTAGGCGATGCGCAAACGAAGCGCCACTGCCGGACCGACAGTCAATTGAGGAGGGTCTTTTCAAAACGGGATATGTGCATGTTAACTTATTTTTCAGAAAATAGAAAAAACTGATTGTAGGAAAACCTTTAAATGCACAGAAAATTAATGTTACTATCTAAGAACTACTTAATAAAATGCTAAGAATTATACCTTTTTTTTATTTAAATTCCTTCTGGTTTATTGATAATAAGGACATGAAAAATTAAAATATCCCCTTTTGTTAGGACAAAATCGAAATATCCCCTTTTGTTACATCTTTCATGGAAATATCCCGTTTTGCAAAGTACAGATTATACATTTATCCCCTTTTGAATTTAGGAGTATAGTAAAAAACAGGTTACTTATATTGTTTTTATTAAATTAAATAATATTGCTTGACAATAATAAAATTTGTCATCATGACTTAAATCCTCACTTCACCTATGTATAACCCATTAATTGGTGAAAGAATGTGTGTACAAAATAAAAATGACTAGGTAACTTATTTATTTATTTACGATTTCATTTTACGAGGTTTTTTTGCAATTCTGTCTTTTCTTCCACCACTATTTAGCTCTCTCACTGTTTTATCATTCATTTTAATTGTTAAAATAATGGATTTCCTATTTTAATAATTTTACTTATTGCTGAAACCCGCCCAAATTAGATATTTTTTTCGATTTGACATGACATTACGTTACAATCAAATTGACATTGACAACTGACGGAGGGAAAAAATAAAAAATATGAACTCATTCCATGTGTGTTGCAATCTATTTTACAAGGTTACTGATTACAAAATATGCTTAAAACTATGAAAAAAGAAACGCATCGTTGATACGAATATTCTGTGTAAGAAAATGTCCCCTTTTGAAGAGATCAACCTGATAAATAACCGACACCCTTGTAAAATATCCTCTTTTGTTAAGAAATCAATAGATTGTGTACTATGGCGATTTTTTTTGAGAAAATATCCTGTTTTGTTCCGAACACGCTTTTTTAAGTCCAATTTTCTAAGTAGCTTATCATGTTTTACATTCATTTGAAGTGTAAAATGATGTATTTTAGCATAGGTAAGAAGACCTCATACTCAGTTTAAAAAATTCATATTCTGGACATATCCCGTTTTGAAAAGACCCTCCTCAATTAGTATGATAGGCGATAGCCGATAGCGATGACGTAGTTCTGTTGGTGGAAGCAATTGGAACCACATTGTCGGCGTTTACGGATCAAGTGATCGATTTCGTTCTAATCGACAAGTACTGGCCTACGTAACTTATGTTAACAAAGTCTTACGCGTATTATGGTTCGAAATATCGCTCACCTAGTAATATAATGGCCAAAAATGCGAAATTGAGTTTATATGGTATACGTGTTTAAAAATGCATAATCTACGTAGTGGTAAATATGTATTAATGTCTATACTAGTAACCAAACCCATACAATCTGTAAAAAATTTTCCTCGTTTCTGTAAAATATGACAAACGTAGATGTACCGTTGTATTACTGGGTGAGCGATATGTATACGAATACTCGTAATTTGTGACTCTACTTCCTACTAATCCTACTAATATTATAAATGCGAAGGTTTGAAGATGAAATTTGGCGCCCAGATATACAATGTCGTTCCCGTTATACGTTTCCGTGGGTTGATTTGGACGTATATAATATGTTTGGGACATAACTGTTCTGCGGGCGAAGGCGTGGACGGAAGTCTAATATTAAAACGAAAGCAATTATTATGCCCATCATTCACCTATATTAATGTTATAAAGAGAGAAGACGAATTCTATGAGAGGTATTCTATTCTATGTACATCCTTCACGGAGAAGGATGTCCGGAACCAGAGCGCCAACTATTATTCCTTACACTTATATTTTCATTCTCACTTCATAATACAACATGAGGTTACAAGGGTAATAATTTTATTGACCCTAATAGCGTTATCGCATGTGAAGTCAATTTTCTGCGATTGTTCTTGTTATGTAGAAAATGTGTAAATTGCTTTACGCGCTCCATGTAGGTGTTCACGTAATGACGTGAAAAGTGTAAGCCTTTTATTATGTCTAAGGTCGTAATAAATAACTAAACAACAAAATTAACTGATGAAATTGTAATGTGAGTTACTTTAAATATGTTTTTTTTATGTCATCAATTAATAATAGCCATGTGATGATTAGATAAACTTATGTGTTTTGACGCTCATAAAACAAAAGTGTTAAGTTGGTAATACTTTGCTAGTTGAAACAAGAACGAATATTAAAAATTTAATCATCATAACTTTGATTGGGTTTACTAAAAATAATTAATTATTGTTAACACTAATGGCACTAGGCCCACTGTTATTCTTTTTATTATTATTTTTCGTCTCTTTCGTGATAATAAGTACACCCAGTGCCGGATTTATATTATTTATGAGTGTAGGCCAATTAATTTTTGCCGCCCCATGTACCTTTCTAAATAATAATTTTCCATTCATAGTAAGGAAGGCACTGAATTAGTCACTAAGAAAGTGCGTAAAAAGACAAGAATTATAATTTTTTGCGACACTTTTTAATACCAAAATCATATATTAATATTCATCTTCTGAAATCTTGCCGCCCCTAGGACGCTGCCGCCCCTAGGCCGCGGCCTATACGGCCTATTGACAAATCCAGGACTGACACCTTATCCATTATTATTTTTAATGCGGTCACTTCTGAATGTAAAGTTTTTTGACCGAAGTGAACGCTGTCACTTAATAAAAATGAATCAAAATCAAATAACATGTCAGATCATTAATTGATTTTCTCCTACAGCATATGACTTACGCCTACAGTATTTCCAAATGGACCCCCTAACACAGGCATTACTATGCTTAAAAGGTGGGTCTCAACAACATGTAAAAAATGTGTAATATTTATTGGACTAATAAATTCTTTGAAATTGAAATTCAAATGTATTCCAACCTAAAAACTTGAATAATTACCGAAGTATCCATTAGTTTACCCACCCTAATTCAATTGTTTGTGGGACAGCGGAAATACGTCACCGACGACCGCCGTGAGTCCGTGACGTCACCGCCGCGACAATAATTACTGAGGATTGATCGAAGTCATTCCGTATAGTGATAGTACAACTCAATCAATCAATCAATCAATCAATCAATTTATTTGCTTGAATATGGGTTAGTTACATTGAGGTGTTAGTAGTAGATACAATTTGGTATGTTCGCCATATTCCGCCTTTATGGCATGCAAAAATTTTATCAAAATATCAATAAAATATAAATGTCAAATATAATATGTCTAATCTAATTATAAAATTTCTTACTAATTATTAAATTTAACCATGTCATAATTTATTGAAATGTTACTAATTACAATACAAATACAAAATGCAATTCACTATTATTATTATATATTATTAATTATACAATACAATTCACTATTACCTATTATTATTATTGTTATTATTATTATCATTATTTATTGCACACGCCAACCCCATCCTCTAAGAAGTCCTTAACTGAATAATATGCCTTTTCAATTAAATAAGTTTTCAGATTTTGCTTAAATTTAAAATTATTCGATTCTCCTTTAACAACAGCAGGGAGATTATTATAGATTTTCGGTCCCATACAAAAAACACTATTCTGATATAGTTTTGTCTTAGAGAATATAGTTCGAAGTTGGTGCGCATATCGTGCTGTTGTCAATGTCTCATATGTATCAATGTTGTACCTTACCATTAATGCTACTTCGTAAATATATATCGAAGGGACAGTTAATATTTTTAAATGTTTAAACCAAGGCTTACATGTGTCATTTTTGTGTAATTTACTTATAGCTCTTACACATTTCTTTTGCGCTTTAAGAACGCGGTTTATGCCAGTCGCATTGCCCCAGAACATAACCCCATACCTAAGAATGCTACCAACATAGCCATGATAAGCAGTGAGCGTTGCTGTTGTATTTGCTACCTTAGCCAGCATGTGTAAAGCAAATGAGAATTTATTAACTTTCCCGACAATGTGATCTATGTGTGTTTTCCAAGATAGGTTAGAGTCAATGTATATTCCTAAGAATTTCGTACATTTGGTTTCACTAATGCTCTTGCCCTCATAGCAGATATTTATATTATTTAAATGTGTATTTTTATTAGCGAATCTCATCATGCAAGTCTTATCAAGATTAATTTTAAGATTGTTATTATTCAACCATTCAATTAGTGTTCTGAGTGAATCGTTAACATCTTTTTCATACGATAGTTGATTGTTATCAACAAATAAAGCTGTGCTATCGTCGGCAAATAAGACCATTGGTTCTTTTATTGCGCGAGGAAAATCATTTATGTATACAAGGAAAAGAAGTGGCCCCAATATGCTACCTTGAGGAACACCATAATTTACTTCTCGAGGCTCTGATGCATACTTTGTTTCAGTTTTATTTAAAGGATTTAATTTACTTACTTCCGTTATTTGTTTTCTGTCTGTTAAATATGATTTTATTAGATTTAAAGCATTGTTTCTTATTCCATAAGTTTCCAATTTGTCAATTAATATTCCGTGATCTACAAGGTCAAATGCTCTAGTCATGTCCATAAATATTGCCGTAACTTTTCTTTTACTGTCCATATTAGTCATAATCGTCTTTAAGAAATTAAATATAGCTATATTTGTTGATTTGTCTTTGCGAAATCCTACTTGCTCGTCTGCAAGGATACCATATTTTTCAAAGTAAGAGTAAAACTTTTTGTAGATAACTTTCTCAAGTACTTTTGACAAAATAGGTACGAGTGCGATAGGTCGATAAAATTGCATGTCTTGTTTGTCATTTTTTTTGAAAATCGGTTTTACTATTGTGACTTTCATTTTATCTGGAAATGTACCATGTTCGAGACACAAGTTGACGATGTGGCAGAGAACGGGTGCTATAATTTCGGCAACATCCTTAATTGTTTTAGTATTTAAACTATCATATCCGGTACTGTTAGTATTTTTCAGCTCCATTATTATATGTAAAATATCCTTTGTGCAGGTTGGTTTCAGAAAAAGAGAGTTAGGTTGATTGTATTTAATTTTGGACTTATGGATATGTCTATTTACATTACAGCTGGCATGAACTTGGTCAATGAAGAAGTTATTAAACTCTTGTGCAATTCTTTGGGGATCTGTAACATAGTCATCGCCTATTTTAATTATATCTATATCCTGTCTGGGGTAATTATTAAGGGTGTTATTTATTATTTTCCATGTCGCTTTTGATTTATTTTGAGCAGTTTTTATTGTGTAGTTATTTTGTGATTTTTGGGTTAATTTAATAATATGTTTTAGTTTCTTTGAATATGTCCTAAATTTGATACTATTTAAGTTACTTTTTTTAAGTCTCGTTTCCCACAAAAGTTTCCTTTTATTTTTAGAGCATAACCTTATGCCTTTCGATAACCATTTGGGCCGCTTTGATGAGTACCTTTTTACTCTTATAATGGGAAAACATAAATTATAAAATAATAGCAGCAACTCAAGAAAATTATTATATGCTAAGTTAGGGTCATTTGTAGAGTATACTTCTTGAAATGTTAGATTTTTAAGGCACTCATAAAATTTACTGCTATTTTCAACATTGTATTGTCGTTTATGAATATACCAATGTCTCATCATAATATTATTAATTTTGACTGGACAACTGAGGATCTGTGTGGTGTGGTCCGATAAAGCTAATTCAAATATTGCACTCTTGCATCCCCGTATATTATGTGCAATATTGTCAATACATGTCTGACTGCTAATTCGGGTTGGTACATTGATACATAGCTTAAGATTAAATGTATTTAATAATTGTTTAAAATTAAAAGATATATTATTCATTTTTAACGTGTCAATATTAAAATCACCACACAGAATTACTTTTTTATTTTTGAAGCATATGTTATTAAGAATGATACTAAGTTTATGAAAAAATATGTCAACATTTGATGAATCAGTTCTTGGGGGTCTGTATACACAAATTATTATTATTTTTGGTTCCACAAATTCAATTGCGCTGCATTCGATCACACACTCAATGCTACATGATTCTATATCCGGAAGTGCACGAAACTTATAACCCTTACGTACCAAAATACAAGATCCACCATGTCGGTTTTTCCTTACAAAACATGATGCTAAAACAAAGTTGGGGATGTTTAAAAAATTTTTGTCTGTAATTACCATGTTGTGTTCAGTGAAACATAGAATGTCAAATGATTCATTTAATGTTTTGGATAGGTCATAAAGTCCAACTATAAAATCATCGGTTTTAGTAATTAACCCATTAATGTTCTGATGGAGTATAGTCAAATTTTTAGTCAAGAAAAAACTTTGAATTCGATTTAGTTCCGAGAGTATCTGAATTAGAGATTTTATACGACAGCTCGCTTTGTCCTGCTCCTACTGCTATATCAGTTTGCGTGCTTTTATGAATTTTATCTGAGGAAATATACTGTATATTTTTGTTTTGTTTGTATGTCGACGTATTGTTTTTATAACTTAGTTGCAACAGTTGCCTTAGCATAAATCTACACATAGATATAGTAAAGTATCGTCCCTTCGGTATATATTTCTGGTAGTCTAGGTCCAAATAGTATGCATTTTGAGTTACTGAACAAGCAGACTTTAACTTATTATTTAGGTTTAGTACATTTAAATACTGACTATGAGGGATTTCACAGAAGATTATATTTGTGTTTTGAAGAGTTTTAATCATTTTATTTACATGCATCTGGACCTTGATAGGATTTTGATCGTTGCATCCACCAATAATAATGATATAATCATTTTTATCAAGCGTTAACAATTCATTATTATAGGAGGTAAGTATTTCAGAAAGAGGAGCTCCTGGTTTCCAGAAGCATGTAACAAAATACTTTTCACCCAAAAGTTTTTGAAGCATTTTTTGTACTCCTTGTCCCTGCTGATCTGCTAGAATTAACACTCTGCTCCTGTTGTATTTTACAGTTTTGTGTTTGGTAAAATTAAGTGGAGTTGTAATTTTGTCCTTTTGCGGGCTACAGGGTTTCTCATGACTTTTGTTTTTGGGGCTGCAGTGTTGTTGCTTCACAGTTTGACTTTCTCCTTGTTTAGCCACGGGTATTTCAGTGCCTTGGTTTGGCGTTTCTTGATCGCATTTTTTTGTATTACTATTTTGTGTTGATATATTTTGTATTTTACCTACTTGCTGGTCCCGTGTCGCTATTTTAGATGTAATTTTAGATGTTATTGGAGTATTTCCTTGACTTAAACACATATTTCTCTGCATGTTTAGAGGCGATTTTGTAGCTGTTCTCATTTTAGTGTTAATAAGTTGGGATGAAGGCGTTGTCACTACGTCAGTAGGTTTACGGTTATAGCTTTGTGATAGTTTTTTCAAAAGTTCAATCTGTTTGTTTTGTTCTATTATTGTTCTTTTTAGTTGGTTATTTTCGCACGAAAGGTTATCAATTTCATTTTCAGCTATCTTCAATTTCTCTTCAGCGTTTAGTAATTCTTGTTTCAATTCACATATGTACGAATTGTTGTGATCATTTGTCTGCAACAAACTTTGTGAACTCAAGTCAAGGCATGTATCATTCAGTGATTCGAAGCTGTTTGAAATTTCAAAGAGATTTATTTCCGATTTAGATTTACGGCTTTTATTACGGATAGTGACGTTCTCCATTTTGTTATGTTGTTGAATTTATAAAACCATATGTGAGGAAAAAAGAAAAATAATAATAGCAATAAAAATCAAAAATTAATTTTCGTATCGACTCCGGGGGATTCGATCTTCCGACCTACTAAACACGCAGCGCGCACACGACCGCAACACCAAGCTAGCCATTGAGTCATCGACTGAAATTAGTCATTATGTTTTGTTCTGTAGAATGGAGTTGTCGATCAGCTGATCACAATTCACTCCCTAGGCAGAGGTGGCTTTATGTCAATAGAATTTTTTACCAGGATCAAAATGAGAAAGAGTAATTGTTTTGTTCGGCTTTTTAATCTATACTAATAGGTATTATAAAGCTGAAGAGTTTGTTTGGTTGAACGCGCTAATCTCAGAAACTAATATTTCGAATTGAAAAAATCTTTTTGTGTTTGATAGTCAATTTATTGTGGAAGGCTGTAGGTTATATAACATCATATATTTAGTAGTTATTTTTTCCACAAATTAAAGTGGGTGAAACCGCGCGGCACAGCTAGTGTAATAATATAGTATAGAAGTAGTATTTTGCAAAAACGTTTCTAAGTAATGTAAAATAAATAGATGTAAAAAATAATTATTTATGTGAAAATAAATTATACTGTAGATGTAGAAAGAAACTCAGAAATTAAACATTGTATTTTAAGGATAAATATAAGAAATTGTAACGAATTTTCTAACCACGATTTTGATGTAACTTGGACGAATTCAGACAATCCACCGACAACTGATCATTTCAATTTATGATAAAACTGGCAACAACAAGTAAATAAATAAGTTGTCAATTGTCAATCTGCTGCCGCAATATAAAGTGAATTCAACGAAATTGGTGTTACCAAAAATTCACGCTCAAACAGCAACCAGCCTAATTGTTTCGACTAATTCACTTGGACAATTCTGTTGTTTCATTTGGACAGCGCACCGCGTCACGTGTCAATGAGGACGTGACTTTACAACGATCAAGCCAGTTACCGATAGATCGAGCGTTGATCGAACGAATTCCTGAGAGCATCCATTTTTAGAGTACTGCCTTTATAGTTAGTAATAATTAAAAAAATATATAATTCTTGACAAAAAACAGCCGAGTTCAAAATTTGGGATAAATTAAAAACTACTCGTCAGATCTCGCTCAAATTTAAGTGGGACTACATGACAAGCACCAGCATTTGATTAAAAAAAGAACAATAAAAATCGGTTCACCCAGTCAAAAGTTCTGAGGTAACAAACATAAAAAAACAGTCGAATTGAATACCACCTTCTTTTTGAAGTTGGTTTAAAAGTGCTCTGCACGCAGTTTTTCCCGTGTTTTCCGATGTAACAAGAACCCTATGTCCTGTTCTACGGAATTTCATGAAAATCCGTTCTGTAGTTTCTGTGTGAAAAAGTAATAAAACTCCTCACAAACTTTCACATTTATAAAATTTTGCAACAACCGTAGATTTAAAACGAAAGAACCAAAATTGCATCAAAAATTGGTCCATTTGTTTAGGATCTGTGATGCCACACACACACACACACACACACACACACACACACACACACACGCACACACACACACACACACACACGCACACACACAGTAACTTATAACTGCACCCCGTTCATAAAGATATTTCAAGTCGGAATAGTACTTTATCATTATACTCAGGGATTAACTGCGCACTGCAATCGATACCAAAACTCTGTTTTCTTGTACGTTCACAGAGTCTCTTGATTAACCAAATAGTTCGTTTGCTGGCTATTTCCATAAAAAAGTAGTGCAAACAAATAGTTTTTCGTAACGAACCGAGATAGTTTTCTCTGACTAAATATGCTTCACAAAAATTATTCAAAGATAGGATACCCAGATTATACTTTGAAGAAAGCCCTTAGCTTAAATAAAGTATTGTAGTTTCTCCAAGAAGTGAAATATTCTCATTCAATATTCCTCAGAAAGCTGAGAAAATGGAAAGATATTTTGATTAAATTTGAATGGGAAATTAGCAAGTGTAAGGCTAGCCACTTTACTTTCAATGCAGACTACTTTAGACAGCTCGCTAGTCCATAGTTGTTTAGGTAAAATATGTTAAAAGGTGTTGTTTTATCCTACTTAACGCAATATTTAACACTGCCTGTATACTTCGACCTTGGCCCAAGTGAGGAACAGGTGTTTCTAGACCAAGATTAACACGAATAATTGGGTCTCAATGACTCACAACGAGTCGTCTAGTGGCTGACTCGAGGAAGTAGTGGTTAAACCAGGCAAGCTTTATAGAAATATTAGTAGTAGGATTTTAGGATGGAGTGTAGTCGGTAGGCCCTGTTAGTGTTGTGTTAATAAGAATATCAGTAGAAGTCATTAATAAGAGGGCTGTGGATATTAGGATGACGTATTTTCGTGTTTATACCATCAACAATACTGAACCCAAGCACGTGACTGCATAATAATAAAGAATAATTAAACCAACTATATCATTTAACTGCAAGTGTCAAAAGCCATTGTCATCAGAATTAAATCATTTCGCGTACTCAAAGAAAGTAAAATAAATTTGAAAAAATACGGTGTTTTCTTCAAGCGTAGGATTTCACTTCGTCCATGAAATAATTACGCTCTGTCTCCGGGCAAGCAAATAATTAATAGCACGAATAAATCTTAAAGTTTTGTCGAGTTTGGTTACTTTATTTAAAACGTTGATACCTCCGAGCATTTTTCGTCATTTATCATTTATGCGGCACCTAATTAAATCATTTTTAACAAACTTCGAAAAGGATAATCATGACCGTCTGTTTTCTTTTAAATAATGGTCCAATACGATACATTTGAATATTCTTTTTCCTCAGTGTTAAGGCGCAAAATTCACGAAGCGCCGTGCTTTAATAGAGAAACAAATATGTCCCAAATATCGTATACTATCTTGCTCGTGTAATATACTCGTAAAATATATGCATTTAAGTCACCCTTTTATATGACATAATTCCTATATGTGGTATCGATTGTAAACTATTATCGTAATTTATTCAATGTGTGATATACTTTATGACAATTTCGTTTTACATTTTAAATCATCTGTGCTCAAGTGGTGACGAAAAGAAACTAAATAAAAAAGAAACGCATTATTAATTCGTGAGTGGTAGGTACTGAGCCTTAAAGCTATCCATATTGTGCCATTAAGCATAGCTTACTAACAAATGCATTTTTCGCATTTTTAGGGTTCCGTACAAAAGAAGCGAAAAACGGAACCCTTATAGGATTACTCGTGTGATAGATTAGTATAAATATATACGATAAATATTACTTATAAAATTAGGATGTTTACGAGAATAAGATGACTGATGTCTTATGTGTTGCAATTATTCTGAAAGGAAGTAGAATTGTTAATACTTGGACCTTTGAAATATTAATATATTATTAGCTGTTATTATATACTTATATACTGTTGTAAATTAACGTAGAATTATGTTTATCCAGTATGATACTTTATTTGGTATTTCATTGATTTAAATTGCATATGGCAATAATCAACGAATAATCGATCAGGTGACATTGTGAGGGTAAAAGTATAAAAAGAAACTACGCTGTATTGTCGGGTCTCAATTCTATCTCAATTCTGTCCCAGTGCAGAACCGAATAAGAAGTAAAGTTAATACATTGCTAATATATTATTATATTATAAGATTAGTCTCATAATGGTGTTGAATTTACGCGGTGATTAATTCAGTCAGTGCCGACTATGGAACATAACTAAATCCTCCTGCAGAAGTTAAGTACCTACCTTACTTTCAATACTATATACCGTTGTATTTTTAATGCTGTAAAGCATATTGTGTCTTTGCTAGTTTATATAATTATTTCTGTATCTTAATTCAATATAGCCAAGCTAGTATAATAAGGTGATATTGTAGCACTGCCAGTTTATAATTTGTTTATGAAAAACATTATACATAGTGTAACATTATATTATAATTAATGTTATAATTATAATTAATATAATATTATAGCGGTAACGGTGCTGTCTTAGAGTTTCTTCCTGGCTCTTCTCTAATGACTAAAGCACATTGCGAACCAGGGTCTAAATAAATTAATAACCGCAAATATTTGTATTACTTATTTACCTACCTCCATGATAATATGAAAAAGGTTACTTAATTACAATTACTAATAAAGTAATAAAACTATACACCTTATGTGTTTCTTTTGTTGGTTCACTTTTATTAATACCAATATAGATTAAAAACAATTCATTATTCTTTATCGCCTTGCTATATAGGACAGACATAAATTTAGAATATTATAATTATTGATTTTAAATTTTACATACTCTACACTGTACAAATCTATTACGTGCGTCTGGGCGACCGCCGTTCACAGCTTTACTCCGAAACTACTGAACCAAATGAGTTGAAAGGTACTCATGTACTTTTTTGTGACTCAAAGACGAAGACGTAAAGTAAACAAATCAATTTTGAAAAAATTTACAAAATCAAAATTAAACAAAAACTGTTTTTCAAACCGTATTGTGTAGAATCAAAAATATATTTTTGTTATAGTTCTACAATGGGTAGTTTTAAAATTATTCAAGAAAGAACGAAAATTAAAGCCAATAATTGACCATTCCCCCCCTTATCTCCGAAACTACTGATGCTAGAATTTTGAAAAAAATACAGATAATAGTTCTTTACTTAAATATTACAGGAAAACCTGTAAGAACTCTATGGTCTTGAAAAACAGCAAAAAGAAATAAAATAGAAAAATAACCTTAAATACATAATCAACGTACGGAATCCTCACCAAGCGAGTTTGACTCGCACTTGTTAAGTTTATTTACTTATTCCACTCATTACGTTGTAGATTATAACACAGGTAGCTAAGCCTCTCACCGGATTTTGGTCGGCTTTAAACTTCCTGCTGACTTCAAACTACTGTAGGTCAGTTCAGGATCAAAGAGTTTCTCGCGGTGCTTAGCGCGCTGCCTTCTCAGAATTTGTAATGTGGTCGTGACATGACTAGCAATATGCGTATATAGATTAACGAGATCAAGAGATGGAGCTACGAAATAAAATATGTAAAATAATTATCATTTGTCTCTTTCTCTAACACGTTATTATGAGAAGGGAAACTTATCTTACTAAAGTTAAAATGTCAATATGTAGCTTTTAGCATGCGGCACTCTTAATCCAGGGTTATCATTAACTGGGTTAAACACTTTCCGTAGACTGCACCAAGATGAATTTTATTAAAGCTACTGACCGCTAAATCAGTAGACTTAATTCACTTCGGTGATTACGGTAGGCTACACGCGAGTCGAAGTTTACTAAATAAGTAAGTACAGGTAAGTTTTTATCGCCTTTCATCGGCAATTGGTCACATCAGATGCATCATAGGCCCAAAGCTACCAATAAATCCAGTTTTTACCTGACACTACAACATTATCGTGTTTCGGTTTTCTTAAAACATTTTCACAGTTGATTCTTAAAGAAATATAGAAGCTAGCCAGGGAGGTGGAAACTTTACAACTTGCGAGACACGGGAATTCAGATTCATCTTTATTTTACGGCTCTTCCTACAATCTATCTCTTTAAATGTCTAATCTATGTCTGTATGTTACAAATACACATGAAATTTTGCTACTTAGAGTTCATTTTGTAAAGAAATGTGCTTTGTTACAACTTGTAATTTTATTTTAGTTCGCAGGACACAGTTTATGATTAAGTTATAAGTATCTTAGACTTTATGCTGCTTGAGATACAACAGTTATAAACTTGATAATTTCCTACCGAGGCCAAAGCCAATATTTTAAAGTTATACCACTAATAAGGAAAGGTTATAACCACTATAAAGGAAAGGACCAGGCTGAAATATCAGCGCTGTGTTTTCACGGCTTATGTTGTGCAACACGGCATATGCTGAGTCTGGGCCTGTTCGTGGGTCACGGTGCAGCACAGGCACCCACATATTTTTTGTTATTTATTAATGTTAGATATTAAATATATAATTCGTGTTAAGTAGTTATCTTCTTTTTAGTTAAGTATTTTGTTAAGTTCTTTTATATGTGCTGCAATTCGTACCCTCGAATACATTTCAGTTCATTTTCATTTTTCATTTATTCCTTCCGAAATCAATCGTAAAATATGTTTATGCGATGCAATGTGACCGGAAAATATGTGGGTCTATTTTTGACAACATAAGTCGGCATTGCGTCGGCTGCCTCTGGTACATGGGCAATAATAACCACTTACCATGAAATGGCGCCTCCAATTATATTTCGTTTATTACTATAATCAAAACTAGTTAGTATTCGAAATGTTGAGTAAATAAGGACATTTCACTAATATAAAATTTGAACGTGAACAGTATTTATGAACTCAATGAAGTTTATTGCCATAGGTATAATAAATAATTCTCTATTTTCGACTTCGGTTCATTTCAATTGGGCTTCAGTTTAAAAGGTATTTTTTTTGTTATTTTTATTTTTTAGACACTTTTGAATGGTGTAATAATATAGAATTAACGGGCTCGACTTCTAGCCAGGAATATTAATTTTTCAAAAATGTAATGAATCTCAAAATCGGCCCCGAGACTCCTTTGACCACTTTTCGCTATTTCTCATGTTTAGTAGATTGAAAATATTTAAGTAACAAAATTGTTTGTACGCGATTTTATTAGGCAACCCATCAGTGATATATAGATATTTAAATTATCTAGCATATAGCATATAGTGGATCATTAATATTGAACACATGAGGATATATATGTATTTCTTAAACCGGATCTCACACTATAAAATAATAGTAATAATTTTAATCGTACTGTATTTGCATTATAAAAGCAAAGCAAAAGCAAAGCAACAACCCATAATTGTCCCACTGCTGGGCTCGGGGTCTCCTCTCACAATGTGAGGGGTACAGGCCATAGTCTACCACGCTGGCCAAGTGCGGATTGGTAGACTCCACACACCTTTGAGAACATTATGGAGAACTCTCCGGTGTGCAGGTTTCCTCACGATGTTTTCCTTCACCGAAGCAAGTCATAATTAACTTTTAATACGCACATAATATTTGAAAATTAGAGGTGCGTGCCAGGATTTGAACCCGGGCCCCCGCGTTCGGGAGACCAACGTTCCAACCACTAGGCTATCACTGCTGTGATTGTATTGTGTGTGTGTATTTGCATTATACTTGCAACTAATTGCACTATTCTTAAAGAATACTGTAACGTTTAGCTAATAACCAAGTTGTTTTTTTATTAAATTTCAATAGGATATTTTGAGGAGTTAAAGCTAATCCTCGCTTATCATAATGCAAGTCTCCGTCTTCTTTGCTTTATTTTTGGTTGGTTAAGATTTTAGTGCTCAGAAAAGTAACATAGATGGAGCAGCAAACATATAAATGTGTTTGCTACTATATTTTGTATTAATATGTTCGAAATTTCGGGTGATAGGTATTCACAAATTAATTAAATTCTGCTATTAATATGCTTGCAAGCGTTTGAACCACAAACATTTTCCTACCAAAATGTATTGAGGTTCTCCAATGCTATTCTACGCATCTGATTGAAGTTCTAGTCACAACCCATTCAGTACCCGATCGGTATTTACGTTAGTAATTACTAGAGGCCTAATAAATAATCATTCCATTCAATACCTATTATATTATGGAATACCGAATTATATAGATTGCGTGTAGGATTCGAGCGTATCACAGGTACTTACTTACATACTTTGATCAAAGTATAAATGAAGTTTGAACTACAAAAGTACAAATACTAATCAAATAAGATTATCTTGTTTGCATTTCATTCCCTTAAAACATATTAGGAATCGCTCATGCACGTAAGAAGTCTGTTCTTTAAATTTTCCCATTAGCTATATTTTATGTTTCCGGGAGTAAGGTACTTGAAGCGAAATTATAAGGCTATTTGATCTAAGTAAAAACATAAGTAAATTTTTTCTAAAAGTTATAGGCTAGCGTGTCTACAAAATTTTAACTACGAGTATTATTCTAAAAAGTCATAAAATAATAAGTTATCAGGGTGCACCGTATGAGAAGTTGACTCGGACTCAAAGATGAATAGTGACGTACATCCAAAAACTACTTCAAATTATTCTAATACTTCGAATATGACGAGGGCCTTACAAGAGAGATGAACAGAAGAGATTTTATTCGGCTCTCGATGTTATATCGCATGAATTATTCATAGAATATTTCACCCGCAGTCTGAACTCGGAGTCGTGTATGTTTGAAGTTGAAATGAGGATCGGCTTCGATTTGAACGAACCGCTGCTGAATTTCACTTTTAAATTTTCAGAAATTTTTTCGATCGTTGACACTATGAACTCCTTAAGAAAATACAAAGACGTTTAACTCTTTAGGAAAATATTTTGTTTTTAATTTTGGCTTCTAATTTCTGTGGCAGGAACCTACTAATCAGCATACTTAGTTCACCCCTATACATAGAGGAAAGCAAAGCAACAACAACAACAACAAAACTCTTTATTGTACACCAAAATACAGTTGCAACTTAAGTTTATCTAAAATTGAATCTTAAAATTAGTCAATATCCTTATTGTGCAAACTTAACTACAATTTGAATTAAACTTTCTCAGTATTCATAACGTTATAGTTGATCACACACTATTAATATTGTTATAGTTGACGCAATCAAGCGACGCTAAGTTAGTTTTCGGTGGAATTATGCAAAGACTTCTAAGTTTACTTGTAGTTTGTTGTTGGTTTAGTAATTTCTGGATATGAAATTTGATTACCCAATGATTGACGATCCCGTAGCTTAGTTGGTAGTGGTTCTGCTTGTGAAAGGGTCCGGTGTTCGATTCTAGCAAGAACAGATACTGCACAAACATTTGTGACATATATATTTTGTTCTTGTTGTGTTGAGTTTTTGTGATGTCATATTGTGTAATTCCACCTGATATACAGTAATGCTTAGGGCACGAAAATACGTCCCAAAAGTCGTAAAGTAGTCAGCTGTTGATGTAATCACACACATAAAAATGCATCCGTCGGCTAGGCCTTCCATCTGAAGTAAGATGTCGATATGTCGGTCATTATTATGATTCATTTCGTCTAATTTGCCATTTAAACGTTAGGTCCTAATCTATTGTTAATGATACTGTGATTTTCAATCTGATGAATTCATATAATAATAAACTTTATGGTCCGATTGGACCTGTTGTGCCTCAATATAATATTTACCCACAAGAAGAACTTTTAACACTGAATATGAATTAGTAATGTTACTAAAAGTACTTTACTGGAGAGAAATCTACACACTTACAAGTTATCATTCGATTCATCTACTATTTACTAACTTGTCTTTAAACTAAAACAAAACCACACGAGACAAATGTTGTGGTTCATTCACCAATTAAAACTTGCGTCCGTTATAGGATTAGCAGACTACACGCTAAAATCCTCAGGAGCACAGGAGATGAATGTTCACAACTTTTAATAGCATCGGCACCGGTTTTTAGTGCAGATGTTTGCAGAAATTGTAAGTCTTTAATGAGGTGGTTTTGTCTTGACATGAAAATTAAAGATACTATTAAACCTAACATTTATGCAATAATAAAAGTGGTCAGTTTGACGACCCGTGTGGCAGAATGGTTACTATGCTGGATTGCTGTGCCAAGGGGTTCGATTCCCGACGAGGCAGGAATGATTTTTTCTGTTCTTGGTTTGGGTGTCCTTGTCTTTATGTCTTGTCTATGGCACCCACGGCACAGGGAATCTTAGTGCGTGGATATAAGTGTGTACCGTTAAAAATAAAGTTATGCTAAAACAATTCTACAGCTTTGTTGGCACGTCTTGGTTGTTGTCGAAGTGCTCTGGGGTATATCTTGGTCTGGGTCGGGGTCTGTAAAAATATAGATTTCTGTTGGTTTGACTTTGTAATGTGGACTAGTGTTCTGCCCGCGGTTTTGCTCGCGTTTTCCAGGATAATAAGTACTATCTCCTATTCTAGATTATGGTCTATCTATATGCTAAATTTCATGAAAAATTGTTGAGTACTTCTTGTGTGAAATATTAATAAACACCCTGATAAACTTTTACGTTTATAATATTAGCAGGATAGGTATCTCATCTGATGGTATATGCGTTTTGAGGAACAGAAGTGCTGAAATATTGTCCACTAAGTTTCTCGGTTGACTTGCTATTAACATAATCCCTCAGGCTACGAGCGCTTCAAGATTAGTTTTCTTTTAATATTATAAAGTAAATAGTAGTAAGTAAATAACAAAATTGAATTTGAAACACTAATCTATTTCCAAGAGCTTTCTGATATAATTAATGAAATATTAGATACCTCTGATCTTATCACATTTTTAGCATATCTTATTATTTCTTTTGGATTCATTAATAAGCTTTGCTTTTGATTTCAACTAATTTGCTCTTATATAACAATTAAGGTGCTTGGCAAATATCTTTCTAGTTTTTTTATACCTTATAGAGTTAATGCTTGACTACAAACCCACCTGATGGTAAGTGGCGGTGTAGTCATGGATGGTAAAACTTACTAACTTAGTAAAAGCCTATTCACCCTTGCCTTGAAGACACTTATATTATAATCGAGCGGAAAACACCTTGTTTAAATATTAATAATATTGTAGTTCATTATCATAACTTTATTTTTAAGCCCTACTTATTAGTTGCTAAATCTCCAAGATGTGACCTAGTAGGTAACTTTCTCTCAAAGGATTCTGAAAAAGGCCATAAACATTTCATACTAGACTCATACGTCGACAAGTAATATTGGCTTTCTTGTACCGAAGCACACCCAGTCAAGCGCAAGTCAATTGTTCATGTCAGGATTCTCTCACGAGACACTTGCATTGCCTCGCAGCACCTCCGCGAGGGAAATTGAGTGAAAAATTAGATTGACGCGAATACGCCTTATAAACTGACGTGAAATTCTACGCTTATAGACTTACTTTGGTCTCTTGTGAACTCACTATGCAGTTAAATGGAAAGTTGTCACGGTTGTTGAAAACTTGTGTCACACTTGCGTCACAAGTGCACTAGAGGGAGTTAGTTTATTGCGCGTTTGAAGGGTTTCTTTGAGACTCTTTTGGAGTCCATTAGCGTGGTGGGAATGTATCGATGAATTCAGAAGAGCATTCCAAAGTGTAAAGAAGAAGGAAGAAAGTGGACTGTAAACGAATAAACGCGGCATGAATAAACTTCAATCTTTAGTGAGTGATGCTCTGCTCGTTTGCCGGCTCATTGCATAAAATAGCGTGCTGAAGCTATTTTGCTTTAATTTTCGTTCACAAATAGGGCTTCGTATTTTGTGATAATAATTAGCTGTAGTTAATTGGACTTTGCTTGCAGCGTTCCCGCATTTATCAAATTTTCTTTCTTGGCCGGCAACGCATCGCATGACCATTTACCATTTATTGGTTATTAAAACCATTTACCATCCACTGGCTTGTTAGCTAGTAGAAAGATGGGGTGCGGTTCAGGAAATATAATAATAACACAATGGGCGTTTACATTACTTTAGTCAGAAATACATTTTAACACAGGCTTACACACGTTACAAATCAATACGCGATACGCTGATACACACGACTCTGAACAAATTATTATGTGACTCGAATAAGATAACCAATCACGGAACGTGGGGAAGTCGGACAGTGCGGTATGGCATTTTGGATAACAAATAAAAATTCACACGTCGCGTTCCGCTCAGCCCGGAGGCTGTCTCCAGAATGTCCGATGGTGGTTGGCAAGTCAATAGCTTTCCTCGGTTATCCTCGCTACCGCCGCTACCGCACGTTCACAAAACAGCAGTAGACAATTATTTGCATAGTGCTGCCATCTTTACCTTCCATCCGAATACACCCAAGCTTGTTACGGCTTGACGTTCCATTTTATGATCTCCGACAAATGTATTTATAGATATTTTTCTGAATACTTAAGTCTCCAATTAGAGCAATAAGTGCCAAAGAAAAAAATAGAATTGAATATTGCCTCAGAAATGTCTGGATCGGTATTAAAAAGGCCAAAATTACCTACGCCTACATTAAAAGTTTCCAATATTCCTCCTTAGAGCTGCTAAACTTCGGCTTTTCTCCTGTTTTCCACTTCGACACACGATTACTTTCTTATTTTACGATGTGCTCACATTTAGGAAATTCTTTCAAAGATTCGGAAAATCTCCGAACTCTAAAGGAATTCACGTAGGTAGATTATTGAAACTTTGCCGTCACACTTTCTTACTTGTGAATAGAAACGTATTTTTCTTATATAAAAAAAACTATAAGTTGCCTTTATACATTTGTTACAATGACATGTTGTTTGAAAATGCCAATATAGATAAGCTTAGATAATGAGTTATTGAATGATGTAGAGGCTAAAATTGTTTATTAGAACCATTTCACACACTCGATAAAGTATTAGAGGAAAATCTTTAAATTGACATATTAATTATTTTTATTTCTGATCCGAATTACCCAACACTAAATGTTAGCCCATACTACTACTAATGCTACGATAGATCAATGAAAACTATTGAGATCGAATAGGCCGTTTCTGAGATTAGCGGAAACATACGCACAGACGAAAGGCAAAGTAACAAACAGACAATTTTTTTTGTTTTTTTTTTCCCAATAAAAAATTAATAAACAGCCTTAATTAGAGTCTGTCAAATAACTTTAATGGACAGTTGCTATAGATTAGTTACAATTTAATTTCATGTACCTACTTAGTTTTTTTTATGCATTGAGCAAGGATGTGACGAGACGGATCACTTGATGGTAAGTGATTACCACCGCCCATGGATTAATGTCCATGCCATTGGGGCGTCACCGACGCGTTGCCGGCCAAGAAGGAAACGGTAGATCCGCTTCTTGAAGGACCCCATATCATAGCTTAGAGGGAACAACGATGCAGGAAGTACGTTCCACAATTTACACGTGCGAGAAATAAAACGTTAGAACCGAACTTTACACATAGACTTTATTTTATTTATTAACAAAATAACTACATTTATATTTACGCGGGAGTAAATTACATTTTTCCAATATAGCACTCTTTTGCGGGCGCTCGCCGCAGTCATCCACAATTTCCTACGAAGTGTAGCCTTAAAATGAGCTCTTTCCAATTTACATTTTGATATTTCAACTTGTATTTTGTAGGGAGTCGTTGAAAAGAGCGATATCTGTAGCTGCGAGAATCTTGTTCTCTTTACCGAGAGAAGTGTGCAGTTCGTGTAAACACTGGCGGTGAAGTTTGTCCTTGGTACGCTCGCATCGAGTGGATACTTTTGGCACCAATGATATCTTTTATATATAAAATTTTATATATAAAATTCTTGTCACAAATCTTCGTCACAAAGTTAGTTACCATACTTCTTCGAACTTTGACCGATTTTTATGAAATTTTATATGCATATTCAGTAGGTCTGAAAATCGGCTATTATTTATTTTTCATACTCTTAAGTGATAAGGGTTGTCTAACATTTATTTTTTATATTCGGACGAAATTTTTTGAAGTGAAACTTTTTTAGAATCGTTAGTGATTTGATACCGGATGCAACGACAGGTAAGATAATATAACCGCTAATTTCGACTTTCAATTTAACTCCTCCGTAGCTCAATGGTCAGGACGTAGATACACAATACCTGATGCGCAGGTTCGCGTCTCACAATATTTCTTTTTTTTAGTTTTATTTTTTTTTACTTTTATTTTTATACTGTTTTTAAATACTTTCAAATGCTCTTTTAAATATTTTCAAAGAATTTATCAACAAAAAATAAGAATTTCATTCTTTCATTCTGTCGATCGACCAACCGATTATACAGACAGTAAAAATGCTGAGTTGTATTCATAGATGGCGCGAGGAATAAGATAGAACATTCGTTTTATTGCTAGATAGATTTTTAAAAAGTGCTAAGTTGTATTCATAGGTGGCGCTTCGATTTATTGCTTTAAGATTCGATTTATTACTTTTTCATCTCATTAACTTGAAACCAAAATTTTGGAAAGTTTCACTTCTACCACGTGTGAATTGCACACATTTTCTTTTTTATTTCTATTTTTTTATAAAGTGACATTAAAATAATAATAATACAAAAATAATAATAATCTTTATTTCGGATGTCGGGGATCCATAGATTGTTAGTGTGTTAGTAACAATTGTGCTTAATAATATGTTAGCGTTGTTAGTACAATTATTTATTTATTTAATTTAATTACATCAATTTAATTACATCACATTAGTCAAATACATACAACCCTAAATTTTCACCCTTTTATCACCAACCTCTATTTTTTAACAGGTTTTTTTAGGAATTTAATCATTTTTCATCCCGCTCGATAACTGATCACAATTTCGATTTATTCGATGACATATTATTACACTCTTATTTGTGAGTTTTTTTTTCGAAATCAAATTTTATGTATCGTAACTAATCGTCAATTTTTCAACAGTAAAATAACATTTTTAAAACATAATATTAAATTGCGTTATTGTATCTAGCTGAAATACCACTGTTAGAGCTAAAGCAACTTAATATCCCGAAAAACCTTGACACAATGCTCCATAACAATTTAAATAACCGTTATTTCCTCAATGCTCCTGAAAATAATATTTCCTCAAACAACATTTTAAGCATCGTTCACTTAGAATCCATTAGTCGAACATACTCCATTTACACCACTTCCATATTTTACGTGACACGAAACGAAGTCACGTTGGCAAGATTATCCCGTCTTCGATATTGTCATGGTTTTGTGTGATTTCTATCAGCAAGTGTGTAGAATTTTTTATTGTTTTCCACGTTAACGCTTGGTGGCTTTCTTTTAGTTTAGGTAATTAAGGGTTAGTTGACGGGTTTTATTTTTACGTTACGGGTTAATAGCAGTGATAGCCTAGTGGTTAGAACGTTGGTCTCCCGAACGCGGGGGCCCGGGTTCAAATCCTGGCACGCACCTCTAATTTTCAAATATTATGTGCGTATTACAAGTTAATTATCACTTGCTTCGGTGAAGGAAAACATCGTGAGGAAACCTGCACACCGGAGAGTTCTCCATAATGTTCTCAAAGGTGTGTGAAGTCTACCAATCCGCACTTGGCCAGCGTGGTAGACTATGGCCTGTACCCCTCACATTGTGAGAGGAGACCCCGAGCCCAGCAGTGGGATAATTATGGGTTGTTGCTTTGCTTTGCTTTGCTTTGACGGGTTTTGATGTTATTACCCTGCGGCATAATATTATTATGTCATCCAGAAGTGATCGACGGAGTTAAGCTACAGCGGGCGTGGTCACTAGATGGATGGGTGACCGCTGGTGGTTATTTTTTTGCCCTCCCGTGCTTTGGAAGGCACGTTAAGTCGTCGGTCCCGATTTTTATCAATAGGTATCTACCATACTTTGAAATGTCGTTATAACACGTATTTTGAAAATAGAACCGTTTTTCCCCCGAAGGGTATAAAACGGATATTTAGGTTTCAGCCGTAGCTGTTTTAGTCTTAACTGTTGAGCGACCCAATTCGTTATTTTTGCGAACGCCGCGGGTGCACTTGCCAACCCAAAAGGTAGACATGTCATTTCGTAGACAGTCTCCTGATATGCCAGAGATAGGAACCGACGATGGCTTTGCGCTATGGGGATGTGAAAATACGCCTGCGAGATGTCTATTTTCATCATGAAGTCTCCCTTTTGTAAGTGTGAAGGTATTTGATTCTGGTTTATAAGGCGAAAAGGCTGAGCATAAACGTAGTCGTTTAAGTTTTTGAGGTTGAAGATGGGGCGGTATTCCATGTTTGATTTTCTTCTCAAAAACATGTTCGACAAAAAGCCCGTCTGACGAGCGCTTTTTTGCAAGGCGTTGCATTTCAGTAATTTCTCTATCTCTATTGTCATTTCGCGGGAAGACTTCGTTTGAAATTTTTTTATGTTTGTCTTTGTAAACTTTTTTATAGGCGGTGTTCTCCGAAATGGAATCCTGTACCCATTTATAATTTTTAAAATGCTCTTGGGAGCCTCCTTCCAATGGTTTGAGTGGAAAGTGAGGCAACCCGCTTGGAAGGAGTCATTTGCGTGCGCCTCCCCCCCACTTTTTGAATTTATCCATTTTTGTGTTAGAGTTTGGTGGCTTCGACTGGGGCGCCACTCCATCTCTTCCTCTATGTTAGAAATCGATCCTTTTCGTAATCCTCGTTTCTTGATTACTATGCGTGTTTGGTTTCCGTTGTATTCTATTGTTTTTGGGTTTTGATGGAACATATTGAACAGATGTATTTTGCCTTCTTTTTTCTGGAAAAAACTTATGAATACCTCCCTGTTCTTTTACTACATCTGTGAAAGCTTTTTCTTCAAAAAGATGGGTTTCCGAAGGAGGTATTTCATGTAAAATGGTCCTGAGCGCTTTATTTCTGGGCTTGTATAACTCTCTACGATGTTGCAATACCTCTGCCCGACGACCACAGACGTACTGTAATAAAGAGTCTGACGTTTTTCTAAATTTAGAGTCTGCTGTTATGAAGTCTTGTCCAACCTTCCTCTTCATTTCCTTCGGTAAACTATCTAAAACGTTTTGAAACACCATCCTTTGTTGGATTAGCCCATTCGTTATTGCCCCTAAAGTGTGGTCGAAACGTTCGAGGACCGTTGTGGATTTCCATTCCGGGGTAATGCTGGCCAGGAGATTATTTGGTTTTAAAGCGCAAAAGGCGGGGGTAGCTTGAAACTGTTTCTGTGTTTCAGCGTATCTGATATTGCGCCATTCGGTGTCGCGAAACTTCTGACAGTTTATACCGTGTTGTAAAGCAACCGGATCCGCCTTAGCAACTTTGGACTCTTGTCCCGTGGTAGCTGGCGTGAAATCGAAAGTAGGTTCGGGCTCGGCAGTTTCGTAATGCTGGAGTTCTGCCAGTTCTCTTTGTGCACTAGCAATTTTGTCCCTAAGTTCATCTTCACGTGATTTTGTCGAGGGACAACTTCTCTCGTCCTCACCCGTACTGTCTGGAAGGGAGTCAAATGATCTGTCCAAGTCCTGGCTGTTGGTACCGGCAGGCGTTGGTGATTTCTGCTGTAGCAGTAGCTTAACATTTTCGTTCTGTTCCGCTTGCATATTCATCATTTTATGGAACTGAGCCATTTGTTGGTTGAGGACAGTAGCGAGTAGGTGCTCATTACTGCCCTGGTCTACTCCAGGGGACGAGGCCGCGTGGCTTTTAGGTGTTTCCTCCCTTATCTCATTACGGCCCTTTTTGCTCCGTAGGTCATCACTTCCTAGTTCGGAAGACGCATCTGAACGTTTTTTAAATTTTGATTTCAGCCTCGATACGGTGTCCATAAATATCTCGTACGATGGTGCGTGTACTTTTTCCATTAGACTGTGGGGGGCATATAAGAGTGCCCTTCCCAAGGGCCACCTTAAAATTGTAGATCTGATTGCCTTGTAGTGGCGTTCTGATAACGAGGATGCCGTTGGGTTGAATGCGCGAGCCATATCCACAGTGGGGATGGCAAGCCTTATCTTGACCTCCACGGCTGATGGTATCTGGTCACCGCCGAACAATTCTTGGAATGAATAATTATAAACCACCCATTCGCGCCACCCATTTGGAAAATGGTGATCCAAGGCAGCGACGATTGCCGAAAAGGCCTCCGCATCGCTTGGACATGGTTCTGAAGCCAGATCCCCCATAGTAGTTATTTCGGGCATTTCTGAAAATAAATAATGACTAAGTCTTAATATAGGTTATCAGAAATGAGATTATAAGTTACATTAATTCGTCGGCTCGTTGAGACGACCGATCTCTCGGATTGAGGCAATGTGTCGACTCGTTGATATGACCGATTCCTCAAGATGAGGCGGCGTGTCGTCTCATCGAGACGACCGACCCTTCGAATTGAGACGGCATGTAGTGTCGTTTGTACGAACCGTCGCCTCGAGCGAGGCGACGTGTAGGCTCAGTCGAGCCGCCGTGTCGGGTCGAGTGACTTGCTGAGAGCGTGTCACGGATCGTCGCTGGGCCGAAGGGCGCCGAGCGGAAAGTGAGGGTACTCTTGACAATAAGCCAAATTTTCTTGCCAAATTCGTATTTTGCACAGTTTCTTTGTCGAATATTGAAAGCGTACTGAAGCAAACGCCCACCGAACGCTGCCTTTAAAGCGTTGGGGGGAGAAAGATCGTGAGATAGACAGAGACAGCACTACATTTACACCCTTTGCTGAAACGAGACAGCCAATTTAGTGACGAATATTGAAGGCTAATCTCAAATGTGGTTCAAGCGAAGGCTCGAACACCTAAATAAAATATATACTTTACTTACATCCAAGAGGATAATTAAATATTACAACGAAAATTCTAAGATAATGGGAACGGAAGTCAACCAGCCAGCGGGTAATTGAACATTTTTTAAAGTTTGACTCTGAAAGGGTAGCCTCGTGGTAACGTCCATTGTAAAGTTAGAAGAAACTTTGGACGCTAACAGGATAATTTCAAAGACTGTAGATCTCAAAACTTTTGATGCTAATTATTACTTTTTGTTGCTATAATAATATTACGTCACTTTTATCTTTTTACTTTTGGTGCTAATAATAATTTACGAAAGACTATAATGAGCTTCGGGTTTCAGAAGGATTGTGTAATTAAAATTATTATTTTTTGTTGCTTTAACAATACTACGTAACTTTTATCTTTTTAATTTTGTTGCTAATAATAATTTACGAAAGACTATAATGAGCTTCGGGTTTCAGAAGGATTTTTAGCTGATGATTCTAGTTAGTTAGCAGTTAATATTGGGACAGTGTGACCTTCATTCAGCTACAGAACACATAATAATACCTATTTGTTGTTTTCGCAAGTAAACAGTCGTTAAGCCATGTCGGAGGCTTCAGGTGGCATGAAAACTACCATCACGTGGGTTGGCCACTAACTTCTTCACCAATCCGCTCTGGAGCAGCGTGGTGGAATATGCTCTAGGCCTCCTCAAGAGGAGAGACCCATTCTCAGTAGTGGGCCATTAACAGGTTTTAGCCACCTATTGGTACAGAATAGTCACTTCGCAAAATCATTTAAATAAATAGCGACTCCCTCTAACATCATACCAAAAATGCGGAGTGCGCCAGGCCTGATGCAGCACAAGTCTGACTAGGATGACACAGCTGCTATTACATTTTTTTATAGGTACGACTCAGATTATAGAACAATTCTTTAATCTAAGAGGTACGATATGGCGATATAGTTTCACAGGGCACAGTTGTTCACATAACTGCCCAATTATAGTATAGGAAAGCGTGCGTTACAAAAATAAAATAAGCAGCCAATCCACGTACTCTATTAGTAAAGACAGAGATGCAATCAGCATTCTAGTAGGTTCATGCGGAAATTGACTACGCCAAGTTCTGTTTTGTGCCCTGTTTCTGCAAATGATTGGTGTATATCGCTCCTGAGCTGTTTAAAGGAACCAGTATGCGGTACTGGCCACAAATGGCTTCAAGCCAACCGATATTACATGTGTTCGAACTACAAAGCTATTAAAACTTGCCCATCCTGTCGATTTCGGCTGCGCATAGTTCTGCTAATCGTGTGACCGAT